>CAJQZM010035079.1:11231-38678 GCA_907164665.1 Colias nastes
TAAAAACTATCCACACGCTGACTATTACGATCTTATTTCTTATCTACTCACGAAACTAGTTCGCCCATAAAAAGTGCGTATGTAAAAACAAATCATTACGCTTCCATTACTATACAAATAACCTCGCAGAAACACAATAGATTTTAAAACAAACACTTCCGTAGATTGATGTTGGGTGTGTTGAGTTCGAGTCACGATAAGGCTTAGTTTAAATGCCTTGTTGTGGCCGTGACCTAAGAATTTATAAGCGCTAAATGTTAGGGTACTGTTTCTTTCTACCTTATGTTCTTTTGTTCTACAAACCATGCAAGGAATTTCTGCAGACTCCAAGTAAAATGTGGGGCTATGACATTGTGAAGTCCCGCCTACTTTTCCGATCCATTTTTGTGAGCCTATCGTTGTTTATTCTTACACCTCCACCTAGGCTTAAACAAACAATTTAAACAATTTATCTTACCACCAAAGAACCTTTTTATGCGATTAACCTACAACAATAATATCATATCAGATTGATACTCATTCATGATCTGCTTAAAAGAACTGTTTTTCTTTGTAGGCACTAAGAATAAGAAAATACGCAAAGATAATATTGAAATGCATGTACTGGGCATAAGTCAACGATGACTCCTAAGAATATAGGCATTAGAGGGTAACAATTGGCTATTGTGCTCTCTTCTGCGGAAGCTGCCTTCGCAGAAATAGTGTTAAGTAGTGTAATTGTACTATACACTGTGTCCTATATGCAGACTGGCAGAGTGTGAATGATCTATTTATCATTATGTTTATAGTTTAACTATCTCATTGAGAACTCTGGTAATATTCGATATAATAAGCCTTATCGCGCCTGCGCATTGAAGATTCGGTAAATGATATTCAAAATAAATTTTATTCTAGAAACTTAGAAAATTTAGTGCTACAGATACCTACGATAAATAATGTTTAATCTCAATAATCTATGAGATCGACGACCTAGACAAGGCCATACCATTGGAATGATTGGATATTATAACCAGTAGGTTATAATATCCAATGATTTCAATTCGATTGCCATACATAATTAATAATAATAAATAAGTTTATAATTCATTAGATACCGTTCGCGTCGGAGTTAATAAAAATTAATTAGATTCCTCATTAATTACATGAGATTTTATTAATGTTATTGTAAGGGTTTATGATAATCGCTAGATGTTTCGTATTAATTATTTTAATGAGATATTTAAACATTTTAATTGTACCAATAATATAAATGTGAATAACTATGTAATTTGACAGCGAAATATATCACGAAACAGTTTTAAATACCTACTATCCTATAGGTACTTGTATGTTAATTTTTTATGAAATTGTATTCACGAAGTATCCGGCAACGAATACAGAATCTGATAAAATTGAAAAAATACCTCGTCCCCAATAACTGTTCGAATAGATGCATTTTAATGAATTCCGTGGGCGTAAGTTATACCATAACCTCAAAAGTTACGTAAAATCGAATATTAAACGAGACACAATTTAATACCTTCATAAAAGCAATGTAAATATCGAATTATGTTCGATCAATTGCCAATGAATGAGCTTGAACTATACGAGGAATCTATTATTGAGCAATATGTTCAGATAATCTGTTTATAATACCATTGTTTGGACTTTCTGTCGTAAAAATTGAGCTTATTGGCTTACTACCACTGCTTGAAGAAGAATATCAATTTCAAAGGAATTTTTATTTAGTTTTGAATGCGTGACGTTATTGGGGTATTAATTTTTCTCTGAAAGTAAATGATTAAGGTCATTTCACATAATTGTGTCCTTTCTAATATTTGTTTCAATTTTGGTAGATATTTATTGACGATATTTATATATTTAATAGAATAACTAAAAATGTTTCGATATCTTATTGTAATGGCAACATCAGACAGCGCGTAATGGCAACATCAGACAGCGCGTTCGTAGCTAGATTCACATTCATAAGGCATTTCACACAGTTGACAGTACCTTTTACGTACGCCCTCTTGTTTTCGATGTTAGCATTGAATTTGATAAAACTGGTCCAGACCTGCATATTTACTTGATCCACAAATGGTTTTCAACTTACACACTGTTGTTTTAAAACTGATTTTTAATTAATAACTTTGAATGTGTGGAAGGCGGTCCTCCTTCAATCCTTCAACGCTTGCTTCGGACTTTAATATTTAAAATTCAAGATCATAAAACAAATGTACCATAGATTATAAAACAAATAGACTCTCAAATCAATTAATGTAAATAAATCAAAATGACCACAATCATATAGCTTAGAGACCTACGACGAACGCATTACATACAATACATTGCATTCGTATTTGAAGTCGGTTAAAATTAAAGTATGACCGTGACCAAGTTGATAGTGCATCTGATTACCATATGGTGTAAACCTTCTATTTCCTTCATATGTTCTTTAATTGCAACTGTAATCCCATTATCTTAGAGCACACATTTGATTAAAGATAATTTCGGTTTAAATCCTTGGGAAGAAGCCAAATGTGAAACAATTTGTGTGTTTCTTGTACAAACTTGTTAAAACTTGCTTACTATTTGCGGTAGTCCATTGACTGGACGCCCTTTATTACCTTAATGCGTATACCTTACCTTAAACCCGTTTAATATTTTATTTAACCCTTTTGTTACTTGTTCTTCCATTGTTTCTACAAAATTAATAATACTTGAGCCTTAATCCCTCAAACGACTTCCAAAAGCAGTATCCTCTTTTTAATATTATTTAAGCTAAATATTGAAATATACAACTTCCCAAGTTAACGGCATTTCCATCGGTAATCCTAAAAAGTAGGTATTTTGGCGTTTATCTGCAACCTCCTTACATCGCGTAAAACCACCCCATTACAGACAAACATAGGAAAAGTGTTAAAAAGCTAACATGGCTTATCTCTGGATTAAATTGTGTATACTCTGTACATCAAATAATCTCTTTACATGAAGATTAACTCTTGTATCGTGTGTGGTCTATGGTTTCTCTACTAATAACGAAGGTCTGATTGATTCTGGTTGAAAATGTTTGGGGTTCACAGACTATTAATACTTGGATATTCTTTGAAGTGGGAGCCAAACATGCGACAAATTGTGAACTTGCTCCATGGTAGTCGCCATATACAGTGGTGACATGTTAACATGGTATTGTACTATTCATATCATGGGAAAAGAGATTATAGGAAGAGAGAGTTATATTATACCTAAGTAGGTATCCCGCTCCAGTCCGCCGAATTTTCTATACTTATCTATTTTTTGTCTGGTATTACCAAATTCCTGATAAAAACAAATTCAATTTTGATGTTTCACTCATATAGATCGTGTATACCAATAAAGATATCGTCATAATTTATAACCTCTAGGTAGTTTTGCTTAGAAAGTTCACTCTAATCAAATTAATTTCACAGTAAATAAATAGCGGCCTGATGAAAGGGATACAATCAGATGGCCTCAATCGATAATCCGATCTTATCAATACTTAACTGAATAAAGATTTCAGATATCGAGATAAGAATGTCACTTTTATTACTTTAGATGAACTTTGAAAGGGCTGCGTCAGGTTGTAGCATGTGAAATGTATGTAAAAAGGGTAAAAACAATGCATACCCAATTTTGAAAGTTGGTTTAAATAGCTAACAATAGATTCGAACGAGGATACAGAGTCAAATTTTAATAGTAGGGACCAGGGACTATTTTATGATTAGATATTTTATAATGATAGATATTAGGATACAATCATACAATATAAGTCATATTCCAAATTGGATAATGAATAATTCAAAGCAATGAAACAATAAACACCAATAAAATTTAGTGTGACTATTAATAGCACTTGGAATACTTCATTTTATGACAGAAATAGATAGGCACTAAAGGATAGTATAACTTTCTATTTGTGAAAGTTTCTTCTGTATTGGATCAGTACTTAGATATACCTTTACCTTCTTAATATATAAAACTTATTGATTCCTTGTATGTATGTATTTCTACTTATTAATTACCAAGTACCTATCTTACTAAGTTATTTAAAAATACTAAAATGAAATAACAAACTTCGAAACATAATATGCATATCTATGTACCTATCTAATCTTATATAAAAAAAATAACACGTTTCCTTAAATGACATGACTTAAAATAACGTTATAGAAATTGATCCTCTAACTACTCTAGAGAGGCGAATTGAAAATTGGTGGACCGTTACCAACGAGCGTTGGTATCAAATAGCTATAACACCATTTATAACTTGGAACTTCCATTGCACAAATATAAACAGAAGAGACAAAACATCTTAAACAATACAGCCTAAGTAAACTCAAACAGAATCCATTGAAAATGGGCCAGCTCCTCTAATTTGTAACCGTAATATTGACACAGCTTTCTGAACAAAAAGCCTTTTAAAACCTATGAAAGGTCAACAGGTTTGACAGGAAATAATATTTAGACGTGTTGGCAAGAATGTCAAGTGTATTTGAGGAGTACTTGGACATTTATTTTGGAATGAATGACCCAGAAGGATGGGATATAGGAAAATGTAAATGGTAAATTGCTTTCAATTTAATGGCTGGGCTCTACTGTACTGTACTGTATTTCCGGATTGGTTTGCCTTAGAATTTGTCAGTAACTTTTGGAATATAATATTGTGCTTGAATTATGCCAATAGCTCACCTTCTATTGTTAACACAATACAAATATTTCAAATACTTTGTGTATATATTATGTGGATTTATTATACATGTTCTGCCGTGGATAAGTTTCCTATAATGCCTTCTTTATAAAATGCGCATTTTTAAACTCGGATATGGTTCAATATAAATGTCACACCTGTCCTAGGCCTGCTGAAATAACATAGTTCCTTGAAGATTATTTCAACTAATAATAATTATTTTATCCAAACTACTGTTTACGTAAAACTGGTGACATAGGTTCGCAAATTCGCATTTAACCATTAGACTCGTTAAATTCTTTGCGTTAAAATATACGTAGAAATAATTAAGCGTGAATATAATTACACCCACCTGTGATTATGGGCTGGCCAGTCAAATTAGCGGAAAGTTCAATGAACTATGAACTGCGGATTAGTTAGAGGAAAAACTTAAACATTGTATGGAAAACATATGCCATATGAGTCAATATTGCTCATTCGAGAATTACATTTTTGCCATTGAACCGTTGTTTATTGGTGCTATGTCTGGAAAAAGTTTTATTTGCATTGTACTAATACCGTGCGTGTCTAAGTCAAATAAAACTATCAATTTTCGATACCAAATGATATATATACTTTAACGTTTTATAATTATTACTGCGCGTTTTAAAAATTTGCAGAATAGAAGACAACATGGCGTCCGATTACCGATATGCGTGTAATGTCATTTTGACAGATGTCACAGCAAACATTGCTAACAAATGGTACAAATTACATTTACGGACCTTTACCGATAATTTATAAGTAGATTATACAAATATCAGGGTGGTATTTTCTCCAGTTATTCTATTTTGGCCTTTGTACCTATTTAATAAAGTACAAATTAATTGCAATTATTACCGAATGATAAAGTTTTGCCCGCTAAAAGCAGAATTTCTTATTACAAGATGTAAATAATATACGATAGGTAAAAATTACATATCTTAGGTTTCCTTTTGGTAGTTTATTTTAAACATCTGACTGGCTTCCTGGCTCCTAGGTCACACTCATAGATCATAAGTTCGATCTCTGCTAGAGGCTAGAAACAAAATTGTATCTATCGACCGATAATGTATAGATTATGCGGTAAATCTTATCATTTTTTTTAGTTACTCCACTAAGGTATGAAGGTTCTTTAACAAAGTGGTACTTACAAACTGAACATTTAAAAACTGCACATTTTTTTTAATTACCTAAATCTTTATTTTATAAAACGGCCTTGATAATTTGTGGATTTACCTACTGCTATAATATCTTGATATTATTTTCTTGATATTTTACTCCCAAAAACCTTCACTTACGTACCAAGTTACTTTAACAAAACTGGTACAAAATTAACGTTTAAAAACTTCACAAAAATTGTTTTGAAATTACCTAAACTTATTTTCCACGCAACCCGTATGTTCGGGACAGGTGCTCGCTACTCGTTTGGCTTCGTTTTTTGTGTATTTGTAAAAAAAAATGATAATTTCGTCCTTTTCGAGGGCCGGTTTTGTTGAAAGGGTCTCGGATATCGATAAAACGATATTCAATGTCCTTTTTAATTTGGTTCAGAATTCATTTTACGCTCGATTGATATTTTTATCGATTTTTCAATGAAAAAATAATGAGGTTGGTTATATGTAGAAATTAAAAACTTTTAACTGATTCTTATAATGAAAAAAAAAGCTCGTTAATGTCGGTATGCCTACTGCGATATGCATACGAAAGGATGTAAAACATCTTTTATTGTACATTGCAGTTTACGTTAATGGCAATCTACGCTCGCTTCAAACGAAACAAGCAATGTATAAATAGCGCAGTTTTATACTGTTAGTTAACTGTAGCTTGCAATAAAAAGGATGCAGGGCACGTTCCCCTTGCATAGTATGCAATATGCACCTGTCTTTACTCATGACTCACTTCTAACAAGGGGACTTTGCATACTTTGTTTAATTTATTATTAATTTTTTCCATGAAAAGAGCTTTATTTGAAAATAATTATGTTATAACAAAATTAAAAAGAGCTTGAGAAAGTCACCGAAAAGTTAAAAACCTTAAAATTTGTGACTTTATATTTTAACATTTAACTAAACAGAATTAAGAATTAAAAATGCAGTGCGATTAAAAAGTATTCAAATACATGACCCGCTTTCAACAGTAATTGAACGTATAAGTTAAGCAGCCTAAAGCGCGGTCAGTTTATGATGGGTTAACGCTCCATGTAACAACGATGTAGTTCATAGAGCATAAAACATGAACAATCTAAATTCTGAGATATTATGTCGTTAAAATATTTCACAACCTTAAGGGTGCTTTTCCACCAATAATGTGCGTGGATTTGTAGCGAGAATGTGTTTGCAAATAGAAATATCGCTTCAAACGCTAAACGGTTCAAACTTCAAACTAAATGAAGTGATCGCTAGCTACGCATCCTCGCATCTCTGGTGGAAAATCACCCTAAACTCCAGGTTTTCAACCGACTAAAATTATTTCGAGATTCTTAACTAAAAAATAATAATATTTTTGTGCATGTATCATCAATTATGTTTAAGAAACAGATTGACACCTACTATTAAAAAAACCGTATCCGTAAAAGAAATTATTTTAATCACGAGGTCATACAAAATTTTATAAATAATTTTCTACGTAAAAGGTGTTGTTGGTTTTCATAAATGCAAATTGGCAAGTAATTTATCATGCTAGGCGTTAAGAAATATCCGATGTAAAAATTCTGTTTTTATAAATCCTGAAAGTTTTTATTTCATCTTTTTATCAGAGCAAGGTAAATTATTCGGAATTTTAATGAGCAAAATTCTTTGCGCTTCATAAAAATTCGCACTTAAAATATTTGGATATTTCAAGGTATTTTTATAGGAGCATTTCAAAAATATTATTCAGCTTATTTTTTAACTTTTTTTAAATGATGTCATATCTATCTTATAAATTCATTTTATCACTATTTAAAGTAAGTCCATAATATTCAAATTTGCTTTAAAATAATCGTTTTTATTCATTTCAAGAAATGTGTCTCTATTTTAATTGAAATGAGTACATTATACATCAGCGGGAGGTAATGGATTCCCGTAGGCGTCGGGAATTAATTCTGTCTCTTTCTCCTCTATACCGTTAGAGTGAGACGTGAGATAAATCTGTCAATTACCGAAAATAGTAGGCGATAGTTATTTCTTTGTAATGAGCTTCTCAAAGTTTTGATTGTATGTCGTCGACAAATTGTTACTTTTGTTGTTAATAGACATGTGGTGGGTTTTAAAAATTAGTAATCAATTAATATCGTATAGGAGGTAGCAACGTTGACAAGAGAGAATTTTAGTATAGTTGGTTCTTTGATATACTGTTCCTCTTGCTATTTCGGTTATAGTCCGGGCTGTCTGGCTGGCCGCAGTGGTTGCGTTTATTAGTGCGCATCTTATCTGCACAGGAAAATATCCTTAATTTAAAGTCATTTTTTAACGCGTAATTTTTAATCTTTTGCCTTTAGATATCAAAAACCCAACTATACTAAAATGACTTTTTTTAAAACGTTGGTAGCTCCCGTACCAATACGTTTTGCAATTTTGTGAAACGCGAAATCAAACACAAGAAAATACAATGTTTACATTTTTAGTATTAGGTAGTTAATTAACAAAAAGTTCTGTCCCTATTAAATTACAAACATTATTTGAAATCATATGATTATCTTAGATATTTTAAAAATTCAACTAACTAGAGAAGCATCATTCAAAATTGAGATCAAATCTTACCAAGCTACTCTTAACAAATAAAAGTACAATCTTCGCCTTATCCATTTAAATAGTTTAAAATCGTCAGTTAGTTCAAAGTAAACTTCCACCGTACTTTTACTACCTGATAGATATAAAAAACGACCCTTTGTGTCCATCCAAAATATAGTACAATTTTATACAAATATAGTGCTTATTATTATACTAATAGAGTCGAAATTCGTGTATTGTTAACTTGTGAACTATATCTTACAGTTGTATTCATTAGACGCTAATTGAAACGGATTCTGTATCAGCGTCATTGGTTTTTAATTCGAAAGTGAATAGTGACTTGTAATCTGAACTGACTCTTATTCAATTCTTTATTCAAATTTTTATACTAGCTTTTCGAGCTCTGTTTTGTTTGTTTTGTCTTCATATTTTCTGGGATTTTACAGAATATAAATCGTAAAAGATTTTAGATTGAATTTTATTTATTTAAATGCTGCATTATAAACTTAACTAACCTATCATCCAGTATAACGCTTATTAAAATCATTTCGGCCGTTTTCAAGATGACCTCTAGCGATCGACAGACTAAGTAAGATAGGTAGTTTTTCTCATTACTGTCATATTATGAACACAATAAAAGCACTATAGAAAACAACGTTTGAAAATTTCATAAAAAAATATTTAATACTTTTATTGTTTCAACTCCACAATCGCCGATCCACAAGTCTAGAACTAAGTATCATAAGATATCATCGCAGTAATAAAATAACTCAATGCGATTCAACTCTTCCCAACGTTACATTACGTGAAAGCTGTGATTTATTTTCAAGATATACAATTTAATTTCTAATACAGGATTAAATTTCGTTTATAACCTAAGCTGTAATCTTAAAACCATCCGTTACGAGATATTCATGCTTATTACCTTTTATCAAGGGCTATTATTGTGTGGGGGTAAAATAATTTGTCCCGCCATAAAATTCTGTGGCTCAAAGATTTATGGATAAGACAATTAAGCATTGATTGGTGGTCGAAGCTCCGTTTTGCTGAGCCCAATGAAAGCTAATTTTCTTCTGTCTGATAGCTTTATTAATATACTAGATTTTGCTCGCGGCGTCTTCCGGACCCTTCGAAATTACGTCTTAACCTTATAGAGGTCAGTGAGATAATAATTAATGGTTCTTATTGTTATTGAAATAAAGTACCAATAGATAATGACAACTTACTGTGAGCTGTCACTTAAAACTAAATTATTTATACTTACTATTTTATATTTTTTTTTATAATTACTCCACCCTTATTAAATTCTTACTTTACAAATTACTTAATCACTGACAATAATTATAAAGTATTTTTCATAAAAATAATCGCACTTAATTAAGACACCTTACATAAAAGTTCTGTAACAAAAAACAGTTTTCAAAGCGAAATGCTAAAGGTTGTTTTTGGACATGTTACGCAATTTGCCAACATTACGAGGTGAGAAAACTAAAAACACGTCTTGTTTTAATGGTTTTTACGACTTTAAGAACTTATCTTAAATCTGTAGTTAACGTCGCCTTAAACGGTGTCATTCGCCTTAACAATGTTGATAAGTTTCGTACAAATGTATGGGATTATGTGGGATTACCTTGTTGGTTAACACTATAACAATAAGGGCTTACAAGGTTTGATCATTGCTGCAAATAAAAGGGTTCATACAGTGAGAACAGTGCACCTTCTCTGGATGAGTCATGTGCAAAGTATTGACTCATGAACTTAGAAAAGATGTTAGTAATATCATCTTTACTACATACTTCAAAGTCTTTACATAGCTTTTTCTTTCAAATCTCTAAAATCAATGAACACGTTTGTCTATAGTAAAACAAAAGGCTGATGAAAAAATATTTGCAGAATAACTTTCAGTAACCGATAATTTAGTAGCAAGAGCCTTCACTCCTTTAAACAAACAGTATTCGTTAATACCATTATTGATTTATATACCCAATAAACTCTAATACAGTTACATCAAAGAAAGCACGCTCAAGATAATTATTATAAGCGATATTCCTTATCAAGTATATTGGATGCAATGTAACGCCGCCCACGCAAGATGGTACACGAAGGTCAATCGATGTATTTTCTTACATGTTTCGGAACATAGTCAATTAATTAAAGTAAAATACATAATATTATAATGTACAGTTCTTATTTAAAAGCAGCTATAGTACCTACATTCATTATTGTTTTTATGGATTCCGAAATTCGCTTTGGTTTTCGCTTCGCTACGTTTTTACTATGAGATCATATAATATATAATTAGTAAATCAAAATATTAGTTTTCGTAGTACCTATTTATGCATTAAAAAGTGAATCTCAGTTATCATAAAGTTTCAGTTCAACATTCTAATAACTTTAGATGTTAGGAAAAGCAATAGAATTATCGAAAACACAGTGCTCTATTACCTTAAAGAATTCGTCAATAGTGAAGTCTGCCTTTGCATTTATCTTCTGGAGACACGAAAATAGCCGTCCCATCATCTTAATTCCCAGTAACAACAATATACAGAACCATTGGTCACGCTTTCATACTACCAAACAGTGTTTATAAATTTAACAAACACTTCAGAGTTTATTGGCCGTGGACCTCTTGACCCCACCATATGTTAGGGACAAGTGTTGATGCCAATTTCGTTTGAGATGGCCAAAACTGACTGAATAATTTGTTTTGGTATATTCATTGTGACGCGTTTGACAATACTGCTTTCTGAATCGGTGGTAAATGGTTAAATTATGTCATGACGATTCAGAAGTGCTTCTAGAAGAAATCTAATTTATACTAACTAGGTTTATAATTTATAAAATGTATTAATATTGAAAAGCTGAAGAGTTTGTTTGTTTGAACGCGTTTATCTCAAGAACTACTGGTCCGATTTGAAAAATTATTTCAGTGTTAAAGAGCCTATTTATCGAGGAAGGCTTATATTATCACCCTAAGACCTACAGGAGCGGAGTAATGCGAGTAAAAACGCGGGGCACAGTCGTCAGTTGAATAAATAGATGTTTGAGTTTGAAAATGATTCTTATGCTGTAGGCTTATAGAAGTTTCTCTATGTATGTTGTAATTGTTATGTAATCTTTTGAATGGTCTTCCTAAAGGGTTTACAAAAATCTTGATATACAGTAGAAAGCCATTAAGAGTCAGATTAAAATCACACCCACACGTTTTAGATTCTTTTAACGTGACCGCCTTCTTTGTACTTAGTGTTTCGTGTTTTACAACCTGATAGGTACAGAGTTTGATCCGCGGTGGAGATGAGGAAGAAAAATCTTTTAAAAAACGTTGAAAAGATGACCTTCTGAAGAAAATAAATTATATCTTATGTATTAGTGTTAGTGAAACAGATTTAAAATTTAAATATGATACGAACGATCTATTGACTTCACTATTTTCAACCAAACATTGGATTTTAATCGTAGGCATTTCTTAGTCGTTTCAATTTATGAATTATACATATTTTCCCGTACCATACATCTATAATTTAAGCTGAAGTACATAAAATTAATACTCCCAACTTATTTGCTAGTAAATAGTTAGTTGCTCATCTACAAGATATTAATTTGTACGGAATAACATATGAAAATGCATTCACTTAGCTCACGGCACTATCAAAGCCATTGTTGTACAATTTACACGTTGAGATAGCTTCGTAATAAATTGACTGCCAACATACCGTTAGTGCGTTTCAAATGGATTCAATAATGTTTTAGATAAATAACTTTGTATCTAAATGTAATTTAAGTATTTAAAAACATCAAACAATTTCTAAACTAATATTATTTCTAAACTAATATTTAAGTAATATAAGTAATAATTTTTGTTACATGATTATTAACTGCTATTGACATCCCTCATTCATATAAAAAAGCTCTCTTACTAAATAAGGGATGTCACATCACAAATCGTACAATTTTAAGATTATTTTGAATTCATATTATATATGTATAATTACTATTAGATTTGAAAGCTTTAGTTCTTAATTTATTCGTACCAGTCCAGTTATTCTTTTAAATGTTTTCAGAATTAAAACATTACATCCTACTTTTTATCAGCTATCTATACAAACGAAGATTGTTATCCAGGACCCAGTTTACCTATAACGATGCATTTCCACATAACTCAGAGCTTATAATAAGAAAAGCATCAAGCATTCCCTTTTCACTCGGCTTTCACTAAGTTATTGCATACAGCCCTATCTTAACTGCTATCTAGGGTCGTAAAAACATAGAGCTCATTCTATTAATATTGTGGCTGGTCTATTTAGTTTATTATCTTGGGAAATAGCTTTAATTGCGGTTTTAGCGAACGTTTCTTTAAATTGAGGACGTTTAATAATTAACTAAATGGATGTGCTGTGTCGATACTAAACTTTCGTAATACCTATAGAAATTATTATGTATCTAGTATGAGCTTTATTAAAAGCAGAACAGGACTAAATAGCTATAAGGGTTTATTTTAATAGGCAGTCATCTGAAACGGAATACATAATATATCAACACTACATTTGCTATCTTACTGTTGTCCGTCTGTCTGCTACACAACACAGTTTAACCAATTGAAATAACGGACATGGACTTCCTATATTTTTTCAAGAATCGCGCAGTACATAGAAAACGGCGCGCGGCGGCAAAAATAATACGTATACAGATGATACTTTGTTAACAAAATTCAAATGTTTTATTCATATTGCATTTTAAGTTGTTTTGAATGGACGCCAAATACGAAAGTTCTTTTGTTGTTTGTGGATTTTACCAAGTTGTGAAACGTGACCTTAGGCTGTGCAAATATTACCATGTTTTGTTTAAATACTTCAACACTTTGCTTTATGAGAAATTTTAGTGCTAGACGATGACATTTAAAAAAAAAATTGGTTGTCTGTAAAGTCGATTTACTGACGATAGTTGAACGTGACAACGTCTTAAGGCCGATTGTGCTTCTTTTTTTTTTATTTTTTTTTTTATGTTATGGGAAGGCAAACGAGCGGACGCACTGCCTGGTGGTAAGCAGGTTGCGTCGCCCATAGACCATAACAGAGGTTATGGTTGTTGCCTACCAGGATTAAGGGATTTGGAAGGAATTAGGGAGAAAGGGGCGAGGATGGGAGGGATTAAGGATAGGGGAGGAGAGGATGGGTAGGGGAAAGGAAGGGATGTGGGCCTCCGGACCCCTCACTCACCGTACGGAACGCGACAGTAAACTGTCACTATGGCGCCGATATTCTGTGAGGGTGTGGTACCTTCCCCGGTGCGAGCGTGGCCCAGTTCGTGCCGAAGCATGCTCGACTCCCACTCTTTGTCGCTCGTTCCGCGCTCTCGCTTGCACTTCAAGCCTTAGGTACATGGAACGCCTCAGAGCGAGGTAACGCCGCATGAGTCATGTTTTTTCGTGCGTGCAGCCGGCTCTATCGAATTATAAGACGTTGTCACGTCAAAAAACAGATTTTTTTTCTTCGTATAGTCGAGTATACAAAAAGTTGAATACTTTATCACTATCATCACTACATAGTATAAAACAAAGTCGCTTTCTCTGTCCCTATGTCCCTATGTATGCTACGCAACGGATTTTGATGCGGTTTTTTTTAATAGAACGAGTGATTCAAGAGGAAGGTTTTAGTATATAATTTATAAGGTTTTAGACAAAGCGGGCGAAGCCGCGGGCGGTAAGCTAGTTTTTTATAAAGAATAAGTAGGTTAATGCAACTTATTATAAAATTTCCATTTATTTTTCGTTAGTATTAAAGAATCTGTTTTTAAAGTTGTAATTAAAACATTACAACGATTTTATCAGTCTAAGATAAAGCTTTCCTATGAAATTAATTTATGCAGTTAAAAAATAAGCAAGTAAAATAAATACACTCATGTGATGACAGTTTGTATAAATATGAGTGTTTTGATAAAAGAATAACTTAATTATTTTTTTAATTAATTATGTGTACCTAACTATCTCAAAGTTTACTTTCATTGCATGTATTGCTATCCTACGCCAATCTCTTACAGAATCTGTTTGATGCGTTATAATTTTTCAAACAGGCATCCCTAAATAGCTTGCATTAGAGCAGGTAATCTAATCTTTGATGTTTTATTTCCTGCCCCTAAATAGGGCGTTCAACGAACCTCGTTATGATCGAATGTGATGCAATGTGTTATCTGTATTTTGATACAGATAAACGTAAGTTCGTTTGAGGTAAATAAGCTTCAGTCAGATGTAAATAAATAAATGATAGAATAAAATACAAAGTTAGGATGGATTTGGTTTTTTTCTTTCGCGCAAAAATAGAATATGCACATATGAACTGATAATAAACTGTAATTTTAACAATGATGTGAAGGACAAGTTAATATTCTACTTCAAAATAACAAACGATTTTATTATGATTTTTAAATGCGTTACTCAACTAAAAACAAATCACAACAAAGTTCTCATAAAATCTGTTAAACATATTATTTACAAATATTCCAAACGAACAGTCCACAATGAAACCAGTAGCATAAAGTATTACTTATAGCCCAGTCTTTCTTACTTACCTTTAGCGGCTAGCCGTAAATATTTCTTTTTATTACAGCCATAATTTCAAACTACCTTCAGTTAGTAATTAACATGCCATTTGCATTAAGTTTAATACTGTAATCCTATTATCAATGTTATAACTAATAAGGTTGTGTCATACATTATTACATATTTTATATGTTTTCATTACTTATTATGCTATAAAGTAGGAATACTTTGTTCAAAGGAATAATGAACTGCATCTAATAAATTGTGGTAATGTTTTTACTTGTTGTAATAACATTGAAGATATATGGATTCATTAAAATACGTCTCTTAAAATTACATAATATTATCTTTGTCTATTCAATACCTAACTTGTAAATATTATGTATGTAGTTGCTTAAATAATTTACTTCTTAAAACATATAAATTCTGCAGTATTATATAGGTTTTGATACTTATTATACGTTTGATTGCCACTCCTAACATCTCTTAATGATAAACACATTTTCCAATGTCTTAATTCACGTAGCTTCGTCAGTTGACTTTCCTCCAAAGCTTTGCTTCAAAACTAGACACCGTTATATAAAATCTTGGCAATTATATAGTGACTTGCCAAAAAGCTTGTCGCTAATGGCTTTCGCCCCATGTTTGTTACTAATTAAATAATTGATACCTCAACCGCGGATTGGGGCTGTCACGAAAGATCATTAAACTGGCCATCAATTAGCGCATCTAACTTTCTATTTTCTAAATACCAGCCCTTTGGAACGGTATAAGCTATAAACTTTTGATTTTCTAGCAAGAGGTAATTTAGAATACTTTAAATTTTGAGTCATAAGATGTGTTTTTGAAAGCAAAGGATACCTTGGCAATAGTAGACTAAATCTAAAGGGAGTAAGGGCATAAATTCACAACCTACATGCTTTAGAATGGCGAAGTAGTATAATCAATTTCGAGTTATGTGTTCCTAAAGATTCCCACTACACTGCTCTAAATCACAAAACATCAGTGTAACATACATCGAAATCCTTTCAAACCTATACATATACTTTTCCAGTAAAATCTCATTTGCCTAAAAGGTAACAGCAAGAACCGCGGTCATAAGCAATTACATGCTTTCTTTTCTAATACTCGTATTCCACTTCACTACTTAATGATCCTACGTGTCAAGAGCGGCAAATTATAGTTAGAAACTGTTGGAAACAAAAACATAATTACTTTGTAGACTTGCCTTTTGAGGACGAGATAAAAAATTAAATGCACCAGTATTTTGCATCCGTATTCCAATTCTGTACTGATTGGATGGATTTACATTAATGTTGTATATGTTTACCGTTTACGTGTTTGCAAATATTATGTGGAAATGGTATCGATGTCAAGTTCTTTTTAATTGTTTATGTATGCTGCTTTTATATGCTTATACAGAATCTGGAAAGTTTCTCAATGTTGATGGTATTGAGTTATGCGAAGTATTTTATATTGTTATGTATCATTAGCGAATCCAATGAGGAAGTCCTGATTGTTTGTAATATCTATGAATAGTTTTTTTTTATGTATCATGGTGATCTCGTTCCATTCAATGAATCTATTTCGAAGGGGCGTTTGGTATAATTTCTAACGCTTTTTAGGGGATCCAAAGTAACTACCTAGCTAGGTAATAGCATGTTATAGTCCTGCTTTATCGGTTACTTTTCGTTTCTTATCCGCAATCCCTCTCTTATCACACTAGCAAAAGGACCCGTTTATAAATAGCCGTGGAATCAGAGGAGCTAAAGAAATTTCTGGATAATTCATGAGCCATTCAATTCCGAATATGGAATATGGATCGGTTGAAAGTGATTTCGAAAAAGCGGTGCGTGGTTCTCCCCAAAATGGTAGTGGGTTTAATCCAGTTCTAATAATGGTATTCATTTTGGAGATTATTTTGATAAGTAAAGTAAAAATTGGCTAAATGATTTTATCAGGTTAATTGCGACGAGTTTTCATGTTCTCAGAATGTTATTTCATCGTTGATTTCATCTGTTGCCTACAGTATAGTTTTTTATTAATGTTTCCCAGAATTATATTCAACGTTTTAACATTTTCATTTACCAAGATTCACTGTCAGTTATCAATTACCACAATTACTTACTTCAAACTAAAATTCGGGTAATAGCTTATAGTCTTCTTATAGTAATTTTTATAATAAAAATTACTCAAACATTTTCTTCGATCAGATTAAATTCCCCGTTTTTATCGTTTGCGGGAATAGATTAAATGCACTCAACATTTTATCTATTTTTAGAGAACGTCATATTAGTCAGTTTTCATATTGCAAAAGGTTTTTAGTTTTCCTGTTACATATTCCTATTACTAGTTACTTGAATAATATTATATTTAATTATATTTTCCAGAAAAATGTTAATGAGCCACTTACTATAGAAAATTATTCATAATTCGCAGTATAAAAAAGAATTATATAAAACATTTGAATAATAATTCCAACAATGACAAATGTCCGTGACGTTATTCTAATCCAATTCAGTGACTTCTGTAATAGGATTAAAAATAAATCTTATTGTACGTAATCCAAAACACCACCATTTATATAGAACTGAGAATTAAATAACGTTTTACTTAAAACTAATAGTTTTCTTTAGGGCTGCTTCTATAATACAATTAGTATTCTAGACGACTTTATTTAAGCAGTCCGTTCTAATTGACTTTGATTTATAAATGCAACTGGAAATATTCCAATTTCTAATAAAATCAACCATTTTCTCTCTCTGCATCCATTTAATGTGTTATTAAAAAGCTTAGTACATAAGGCATCCTATTATTTGTACGTAACGCATAAACTATTATTTGTACGTTAACTTCTTAACCATTATGATTTTTCTACCTCTATCCAAAGTTTTCACATTCTTATGAACTTATTGAAGTAGATACTATAGTATCTACTTCAATAAGTTCTCAACATTGACGTTATATGTAGAAATAATTATACTACCAATTGTCCTAAAAGGAAGTCCCAATTTATACCAAATCTTGCTCTAATTCCCAGCGCATCAAATCCTTAACAACACCGTCAACCCTATTTTCTGGTACCTATACCAGACTAGTCGGAAGCAATTACCCGGTGGGGTTATCGAGCATCGACACGAACTATTTTTGCTCAGACACTTAAGATACCATTGTATTGTCTTACTATTGCCACTCTCATTGCTCGCTTAATGATTTCTAATATCAGCTTATCGTGGTGATTCAACTTTGGATTGGAAGTTAAGGATTCCTTTATTGTTATTCCGCTCGCTGTTTTATGGTAGACTTCCTTCTTTTGCTTTGATAGATAGTTTCCCGCGGATTCACTCGTCTAGTAACTGTTAATGATAATATGGGTTATGATATATCATTGAAAATATTATACAGATTCTTTATGATGTTTTTGCGTGCAAGAATAAGAAACATCTTTCCATCTTCACAAACTTTCACGTTTGACATTGTCGTAGGACTTCACTATAAATCGATTATTTTTAATAAAGCTACAGGCAATTATTTATCTTAAGATATATCATCAATGCGAACAGGCCAGTTGAAATAAATTGTAAATTCAATCTTGCTTTGTGCAGTATAAAAGCTAATACCAGTATATCTTAGTTAGCATTTATAAAATCTATTTGAGTTAAATGTCAATGGTATATGACCTTTGTGATATGGTATGACATTTTTAGATAACTATACTTAGGGTGGAACAAATGTTTTATTAGAAGTAAGGCAGCTCTCGGATTAATAAATATTATTGATAAGGACATTTCTATAGACTTAATAGACTAACTTTGTGCCTATATTTTTACTTTATGGTTTTACAAAGTATATGTACAATATAACTTGAGTTTAATAGTATTGTTAACTTTTTAATTTATACTAGGCAGCAAGCGCCTAATATATATTTGCCCATTTGTTCTAAATTTGATCACAGATTAAAAATTTAAGTCCAAAAAACATAAAGGCAGAACTAGTTGAACTTTGTGAGTATGCATATTGCATTTATTCGTGTATTACATGTTATTAATATCAATAAATTACAATTGTATTATCTATCCTTGGCTACAATAAATTTGCTCAATTATCACGAACGCCTAGATTTATGTGTTCCAATAAGTCCAATTTGTTACTGGTAATTATGTGAAATGCCAGGAATGCCATACAAGGCATCGGTTGAGTTACAAATTTGTGACTGATTAAATTATTTATTTTGACCATTTTTAGCATAGTATTATGATATGTTTTATGTAACGTCTACTAAGTAAAAGAGTAACAGTAAATGTATATTCTTCTTTAATATACTTTATTCTTCTGTATTTTTTTTTTAATTAATAGACACATGTTAAATATTAAATTAAGAAACGGTTTATATGATTAATATTTCATTTTGGGTACGTCAATAAAATCGTATTAGCTTAATCAAAAAAATCAATAATGTTTTCGAAAATTTGCGACATACTCAAAGCCTGTAAATTTTGTTGAGTAATACATTTAATTAAAGGGTACATTTAAAACCGCCCCGAGCGTGCATTGAGTCAGTCTTCAAATACACATCTATAATATAAAAATGAATCACAAAATGTGTTGGTAAGCGCATAACTCGAGAACGGCTGAACCGATTTCGTTAATTCTTTTTTTATAATAATCCTTGAAGTACGAGGATGGTTTTTATGGAGACAAAACGTAAACATGTACCACGGGCGAAGCCTAGTATGACAGACAGACCGCTAGTACTGGATAAAAGTTATGAATGAAATACATCAATGTGGGTCAGGGATTTAATACTAGAATAGTGATAACCTTTGGTTTTATTTAACGCCATTTTTATGAGATATCAGTTTATGATTAGAGGTCGGCACGATCTTTACAATATTGGCTTAAATCGAATGTTATAATTCAATATTTTCTCATGACTCACAAGTGAATGATTATATAGTATTATATTTATAACTAGCTTTATGTTTTGATCGTGTGTAATTCAAGTTCTCGTGCTACAACGATTTGCTATACAAATCTTCATGTCCTTCAAGTTTTGTTATCATCCAAACGTTGCCTACATCAGCAAAAGCCTCGTCTATCTCTATGCTTCAATCCCCATTTTTTTATCTGAAACTAGCGGTCCGCTCCGGCTACATGTTTACGTTTTCTCTCCATAAGAACCATCCTCGTACTTCAAGGAATATTATAAAAAAATAATTATCGAAATCGGTCCACCCGTTCACGCGTGATGCCTTGACCAAGGGAAATATGGATTCATTTTTATATATAGAGAAGTGAAAGGGTGGTCCTTTTTGTGTTCTTTCTATAGCCGTTGATTGGGGGTAAAGATTATTATAATCTTACATCAGCGTTAGAATATTCTTGCAGTATACTGCCATATGCACCACTTCTGGCGGTTTCTAATCCATCTCTTATAACTTTTAAGGATAGAAATGCAGCTACAATCTGCTATACTCGTCTGTCGTCTTGACGCGAATACGGCCTATATCGTTTAACCATCATACCAATAACCAATTACAAAAACAATATCTATACACTCTTACCGCAATCAACTATCTACAACAACCTCCAAACGTTCGTGTTATTTTAATTACTACAAAGAACAACATGTAGAATACATACCATACCAATGTATAGTGTACATATATTATATACCACTAACATCGATAGTCGAATGAGATTTAAACTATTTAGGGCATTAAGTACTTCCAACAATGGTGAATCTAACGGTTGAGAGACAGGCGTTTCGAATCGGCACTCAGACGAGCTATTTATATTATTCTTTATTAAGATAGATTATCGAGTGATGGCCAGAAAATATAGTTAATAGCTTAAGTATGGGTATGATGTGTAGTGAGGTAATTTTGTACGTGTAGGTTGCAAGACTGTCTATATTGATTAAGGTATTAAGATGATTTACTGCAAGATCTGATTTCTTTGCAGAGGAAAGTGAAGTTGTGAAGTTTGTGATCAAAAGTGTATTAACATTTCCCTTTAGGTAATTTACTAGGAAAGTTGCTTGTAAAAATTTATCTATAAGATATTTAAAGGTGGATTGATCAACTGATAGTGAGGTTTCATTCTTTATAAGATTTAATTTCCTTAATATAACTTCATTGTAGTAGTGTTGCATTTTTCTAGAATTTGTAAATACGATTAACGTGTAATGTGCTCTTATGATTGGTTGTTTTCTTAACTCAAATACTTTTTATTCTGTTATTAATTAAACATTTCATCTTAAAAGGCTAAGCCTACCTATGTTAAACATTGTATGATACTTTTATCATTAGCTAGATATACAACATAAAATACAGTGTTTCCAAGTCAAAGTCGAATCAAAACATAGTTAAAGCTAACCTAGAACCGCCATAAACGTGTTACAAGTATGAGAGTACTGTTATGCCTGAGCCGGCTTATAAAATTAACACCTTGGTTCATTATTTTGATGTTAACATACGCAAGGTAAAGAGAAGCTTTTCATACAAAACTGAAAACAAGTATACAAAAACGAAAGGAAATCAAGAAACGAGTTAGGAAACGTTAAATAAATACAAAAAATGTATATTTAGCTAAAGCTTCAATAGGTATCTGAAGAAAATTGACTTTATCTATAACTAGATTTCCGCCTGCGGCTTCGCCCGCGTTTTCAAAGGAAAACCCGCATAGTTCCCATTCCCGTGGGATTTCCGGGATAAAACCTATCCTATGTGTTAATCCAAGTTACCCTCTATATGTGTGCTAAATTTCATTGTAATCGGTTCAGTAGTTTATGCGTGAAAACCATACATACATACATACATACAAACCTTTCCTCTTTATAATATTAGTATAGAAAAAAACTCATTATAAACGGCTCATCTGTTTGGTATAGGTTCTACGGATAGACACAAATATTTAACCTAACACTACCAATTTTCAATTCTGATTTTTATTTGACCTTTATCTTAGCATATTATTATCACATTATCTGTGTTTGTTGACATTTTTGTTTAATATTATTATTTTCTGTTACAGGTAATTTTATGAACAACTGAGTCGAATATGGCAATTTGGTAATCGAATATCTGGTAATGTAAAAAAATCTAATATTAATTACTACCCAACTGCATACATTATAAAATAAAATAATATTAAAGAACATGTAGCTGAAAACAAAAGAACGTTCTTAATCATATTGGTATTCCAATAACAGTATGGCTTAATATATTGGTAGCTTAAAAACAACTGAGGTATTTGAATATAAGCTTAATTATATGTTTGCATAGGCATGAAATCAGATATGCATTGGAGAGCTGTTTAAGAGATTATATTTCTGTATCAAATTTCATCCAGAACTGATTGGCCGTTCTTGTGTGATGGAGTAACAAACATTCATATAACTTTGAGTGAGATTTTTTAAAGATTTACGGATCAACAAACACATTACCTATGAAATGGTATAATTAAAACTTGTAAAAACGTTTATTTTCACGAATTAAATTTAAAAGCTTCTGTATTTGAACAATGGCGAAAACGCAATGGTCTTATTATTATGTATTATTTTATAATCGCCTTATTAAAATGTTAAAAACTTTCGATGATATTATTTACCATTGACAAAGCTATTCAAAATAACAATGATACAAGATAAACGAATAAACAGTAGTTGAGAAAGTGATAATCGACCAAACGTTTTGCACCCACGCATCTAAATAAGGCAATGTCGAATATTTATTTTTGCATTCATAAACTACCAAGTTATTTGTTTAAATACTTGTAATACGATATTATAAATCTGAGCCATATTTGTGAACATAACAAGTCTATTTATGTAATATGATATTTTTATTTTTTTATATTAAGGAAACCGTTAGGATTGTCTTTGTTAGAGGATGACTCATAAATAAGCTATTCTTTAAACGTCAATATGACATCTACATTTGGAGGATATTATCATAATCCTTGACCCAAAAAAATGACGTTATTTATATCTTAAATCACCAATATCTCCCTTTGGAAGATTCTTATGGTACTTCAGCTAGCGCAAACTAATCAACACATAAAATGGTTGTATCTACTGTTATTATTTCACTACTTTCCCGAGGAGGATTTCCAACAAAACACACACACACACATACATCGTATCTATGCAAGTAGTAGATTAGGAATCGTCCATTAACCCTATCACAATGTAAAGAGGTAGCAAGCTCCTCTTTTCTATAAGAAACATTACCAAAATTTTACGTGAAAAAACTAACAACCAATGACCACCAAACCAATGCAATATGACAATTCGACTATAGTTAACCTATTAAAATAGTAAATAAGGGATCATCCATGGGACAATGAAAGAAGGTAGGAAGCTCCTCTTTTCCGTCAAACACAGTCCCAAAATATAGCTTGTCTTTCTCACAATCAATGACCGCCAAATACAATATGACAATTCAACCATATTAATTAACCTGCTACACACACAAACACGTGTTCTAGAAAGGCCGTAGACAGGCGTGGGTGGACCGGCCAGTCCATTCATGAATTGGCCAACATTGGGCAATTGACACCCACGGTCTAACGGACTTGTAGTAAATTCGTTAATTACTCGACAGGAAGTCTGTTTTGGTGAACTATGTAATGGCACTCGATATGATCGTTGTTTTGCGTTTTAATATTGGTGGTTATTCCGATTACGTATTTAATATTAACTGTATTTGTTCCCTGTTTTGGTTTCATAAAGCTCGTTCTTCTCTTGAACAACAGGAACAACAACTGGAATCTAGAAATCAAACGGTAAATTTTGACTCTTGCTTTCGGTAGTTTAAACAGACGGATAACCTTCGAATTTGTAATATACGTACATTGCTAATTATGTTAGATTTATTTCCTATAGTCCCGATTTATTTAGTTCCTATTTCCCAAATATGTATATTTTGATTTAAACTACATCGTGTATTTCCATCATCATCTCTTATATTATCTGAAGTCTATAAAGATAAAAATGTCGCAAGACAACCGCCTACTTAATCATTTTAATTGATTAGGCTATGATTCAGAAAAATGACACGCAACATAATATAAATAAAGTGACAGTTAACCATCACACTTCGAAACGATTCACGCGCGACGAGCTTGTCATGCAAGCTTGAGCAAGCAAAACTGATGACATATGAAAGTTGTTATAAATTATAGATATATATTAATTATTTAATTAAAGTGAAACTTCTTTATCGGGGTTGGAAAAAAATTTAGTGTAACATTTTATCGTTACGCGTGACATTTTTCCGTTACGCGCCATCTTTCGACGTATTTCTGTAAAATTGCATATATAGTTAATTATTTTTTGAAAAATAAGGTCATAAAGAAGTTTCACTTCTTACGTGTGTACACTAGTACACGCACACATTTTTTTTTTAAATATTAAGTTGCATTATAAATGTGTTATCCATTCATACTTATAACAATAAATTTCGTAAAATATCTATACACATAATTTCTTAAATATTTACCTTAATAAATAAACAATGTCGCACGTCGCTTATAGTTGATATTATTTGCAAATTTTATTTGAAAATCATCCTTTATATGGACTACAAATATCAAAATATATGATAATGAAAATATCAAATATGTAAATAGTTGACAAACATTCAAACAAAAACTGTATGTACAAAACATAACTTATGGTGAACTGGTTTACGATCAAATTTATCGTAATGTTATTAATTGCTCACTTGTTTTTTCATCATTGACTGATTTTAATTGATGTTTCATTGATTTAAAAACGAGTCGTATATTTTGTCAGTCTGTCCGGTAAAATGTAATTGATTTTAATGTGTTCGGATAGCACTATCCAATTAAATATAATGTACGAGTTTGTGTTAGTACAAATATGTAGACATTATTTATTAGTTTTATTTACATGTGTTGTATGTGGATAAATATTCAGATTAAATAATTAGTAATCTTATCGAGTAAGTAATATATATTAATATTTAGTAGGTATATTGAAGAATTGTTGGCACAGCTTGTTTTTAACAATGTAGCTAGTTCTACTACATATTTCTTATTTTTATCGGTTATAATTAACGTTAAATTAGGAACATGTAAACTTATAAGTTAATATCAAAGGCGTTCAATTAAAATGCATAAGCTATGCCTTCTTGTCTGGTAACGATCGTATAGTATATCTACTTAGACTCAGGCGTTTTTTTTTGTATTTGACATGAGCTATGCCTACTTGTCTGGTAACGATCGCCTGATATCTACTTAGATATTAAGACTTTTTTCTATGAGAGGATATCCGCATACAAGCATGATAACTACTTCCTTGTTCTCACTTTCATCTATTAAACTACTCTTTGACAAGCACTCTGCATCGTATTTTTTTACATATGTCATACATTCACCAAGTGTGTTTCGGTTATTACAACTTCAATAATATGCACAAATAAGACAATTACCTATTTTAATAGTTTAAATCAAAATCGCCCATAAGGTGTGAATATATAACAAACAGAAACGTTAACTCCCGCCTTTTATATTAGTTTAAATGTAAAATTCAGAATAATGACAAAAGATAAAATATATTTTTATCTAATTTTCAACCGTTTAAGTATCATGTCCCTCATTAATTAACATTATTTTAAGCCTGAACCATATTATGAATATCAAGTCAACTTATGTTTTAGAAAACGCCTCAAAGCACAACACTAGTAGTTACATTTTCTTTCACTTATTCCAAGAAGTTTCAGTTGACATTTAAACGAGTTTCGTAACAGCTTTCTTAACTCAGTTTTACGTAAAGCTTACAATCCTATCAATTAGTGATTAGGTAATCGTTTTCGATGTTGAGATAACAATTATGTCGTACTTTAATCAAGTGATTTTTAATTAGTACGCGGTTGGTGACTGTCATGTTTGAGTGTAAATTGTTGTTTTTTTTTTATAGGTATGACGTTGTTTTTTTGTGAAACACTTTTGCGTTGTGTCGAAATTTTTTATACTACCTATGTAAGTTCTTACTAGGTACTCGATGGAAAGTGTTTAATTTTTAATGAACTTAAAGTTAGAGTAGGTATGATATTTGATGGTTCTTCTAAAGGATTCATTATCTACATCGGTTAAGTAGGAATTTCCTTAAAGACATTGAATCAAATAGTAATTGAAAGGAAATAAATAATTTTTATCACTTACGGTTACAGAAATGTTACAAAAATTAAACAAAATTCAACAAAGCAAAGACAATGAAAACAATACTTGTACCACTTTTCTACTCATGTGCTTGTACCGTTTTACATTAACTCCATGAGAACATCTAGAACTTTCGACGTTTACGAGCTATAAATTACGAATAACCGCCAAAAGAATCGGTTCGTTTGACAGAAAACTGTGCAGCAGTGATTTATAGCTGTTGTGCGTCAAAATAATTAATATTTATCGCTATTAAAAGTAACATTTTAATCAAAACAAAAACTAATAAACATCACAACACATTTGAACCAATTCTGACATTCCATTTTCAAATCTATTCTTTTAAATATTTTGTATAGGTACAAGCCAGTTTTTGAATAATTGCATGTGTCAGTACACAGATAAAAAAGTTTGCATGGGCCTATATTCATTTTAAAAAAACTTTTGTTAAAGAAAATTAATTAATCATGCTTAAAAATAACAAATTTAACTAACTCTAGAAGATTCATTTTAAAATTGTCTCCCACGTTCCTTATCTTAAGATTCGATTTACAAGTATTATGAATACTACAATTAATTGAAATGTATGGAACTTAGTGTGTGTTCTTGCATCGCTAAATATCATCTAAATATATACTGCGTTTTATTTCTATTGATAAAACTTGTCTAGAAGCATGATGTCATTTTATTAAGTCTCACGAACAATCAGCATAATAATTAGAATATGTTATTTACGGAAAAAGATAAGAATGTTGATGAAATATATTTAAATTGATTATAGTTAGTAGGTAATAGTCATAACATATTTATTTTGCAAGGCCACACGTGATATGTATGTAGGTATCTACCTACTTCAATATGATAAATATACTTTTTCTGAATTTACTTATTGGTATTATTATTTATTATTAATTAGTCTCTTATTTATTTTTATTAATTAATAACGCAAAATATACGATAAATTAGTTACTGCTATCTTTTCTAAAATATAAAAAAAGCAAGTATGCTTACTCAGTTAAATATTATGCCAGCGAGACTTATAATTTAGAAGTGTTTTCCGCCAGGCAACAATATATAGTGATTATTTCCCATTTCACTTCAGTGGGTGCGTTTATTACTCAGATTTTATGAGCTATATTTTAAGAATAAAGAAGCGCTTGGACATTTATGACCAAGTCGTTAAACAATACATATTTGGCCACAAGTTAGCAAAATTCATTCATTTTACCATATTCATTCAATAACTAAGTTTTTGTTTCCTTATTTATTTATTTATTTATTTATTTACTTGGAGCACCAACAGCTTA
>CAJQZM010035080.1:8297-21616 GCA_907164665.1 Colias nastes
AACCATGAAAATGACACCCATGACGAAAATATGTAAAATTTTCGTCAGCGCCATTTTGGATTTAAGTTTTGTCAAATTGCTTTACCCCACCAATCCGTTCAACAACCCATAAAAAAGAGGATCTCAGTCAACGTAATTTTTAAAACATAATTTATTACAAATAATTGGAATATGAAACTTATACAGTTTACTCTTATAAAGTATCAAATATTTCAAATCACGAAAACGACAGTGCACGCACAATAATCTTTTTCTTATTCGTTTTTATTTTTGGGACGAGGAGCGATACACCCGTCCTTCCAAGAGCGCTTCTGAGCGCGGTCTGACGACCCGCGAGAGCAAAATGTATGAAGAAATCGACAAGTATTTTTAATTTAGCTAATAATTGAAATAAAATTTTGATTTAGATACAAAAAAATTATCATAATCTATAAAGGACTATATATCCCTCAATAATGTATAGGTAAGAAGATAGATTAGGCTTTTAATTTTCTTAAAATGGTACCGTTTTAGACCCCATTTTTTTGCATTTTATGCGATTATTGTGCTGGGAAAATCGTATTTCAGCGACAATTTTGTATGACGTCGTACAATTTTTATAAGATGAACGTAGAGCTGAATATATTATCTTTAAATTAAGATATTACTATGTTCTCACGTGTAATTGCTTTAAGTTATAATGGTACCGAAAAACAGCGTGTTTTTGTAAAAATATGTAATAGCACCCTTAATAGCGGATGAACTTATTAAGAATAATTTTCGATTGATTTTCTATTCTGCTGCTGCTAATTTAATTAAAATAATTGATAAAAATGTTATGATTGATTGCGTGTTTTTCGAAGATTTCGTTATATTTACCTACATGAGTGCTGCCGATTTCTCATAAATATCTACCTTGTTTTATTTAAAGAGATCGTCTACGAACTTGGAATTTCACTTTTTGGAACGTTGGTAAAATTACTCAAAGCTCACAAGATTCACGATGGTATTAGCATGCATTATCCTTGTACACAGCCATAAAAAGTATGATTTCAGAATACAAACAAAAAGATTAAAAGATATGGATTATTTAGTCATATATAATTTTAAATGATCTCATCCTTGTTGATGGAAAACTTGAACTTGGCGTGTTGTGAAACGTGGAAGCAAATTACATCAATTTACATGACATGCATGTATTTAGCATATTTATATGCATGCACTTTGTAATGTTATTTGAATATTGATTACATATAAAAGTCGCTGTATAGTATGAAGGAATTTATAGCGAGGACCCAGACACGTCTGAGGGCTTTCATCGTCATATTAAATTTTAATCTAATGTATGCGATATTTCGCTTACAAAATCAATTCATTGTTTTAACCTATATTCTATTTTTTGATATGCATGGTGCAAATGATTTAGAACAAATGACAAATAGTAAATGTGACACGTGCAAACCACAACATCGTTGCTACTGTATACCAACCATATATTAAACAACACGCTATAATTTTTTTTAATGAAAATAAAGAAAAATATAAAGTTCGATATTTTTATCAAATACCTAATAGAATTCGAATTCATTTCATTCAATTATCCAGCTTTAACATAAATTCAATAAAAATTCTAATTCATAACTTAAAGTAAACAAATGTTGAATTGAACAGAATATTAAAGCGACTGAATTATGTCACCAATTAACAGTCGTACGCTAAATGGGAAACATCATTGTTTTAAATAAACTTTCCGTTATTACGAACCAACTTTAATGGACTTGGAGTTTGGGCGTTGAATGTTGAAACTGTGTGGTTTGATTCATGTTTAAGTACATTTTCAGTATTAATTATTATCAGGTTTTAAGCGAATACAACTCAGGTTAAAAGCTTTATTTGTAATGTTTTTTGTGTTTCTAGGGTTAATGCTGGGGTAAGACTGCTATCGACTAATAAAAACTGCTGAAGAATTCGTGTTACTAAACAAAGATAGATAAAAGCGTCTATGCGTGTGACTCACAGACACACTTGCTAACACTGTGCTTAAAAGCACAGTGTTAAGCTTTGGTCTGGTGATCATGTCGCACAACGCTGAGGTATGCGGTTTGCGATGCCGGACACTCAATCATATGAAAAACGTCGACAATGTTCTCTTGTTCCGTCGCAGTATGCGTCAGCGGCGAAGGGCAAGCGCGGTGAGTGGGGAGGTGTACTTCCGCACAGCGCGGCGTCATTCTCGATTGAACGCTGCGGTGTGCGGGTATGCGTCACGGCAATTACAGCAAAATTGTTCATGTTCACGTCTACCTTGGTAGCTGCGGCAAAATCAACTGACCACCTCTCCGCAGGGACGGTAAATGCTGCGTCGTGACGCTGTGTTGGGGCGCATACCTCAGCGTTGTGCGTCATGATCACCAGACCAAAGCTTTAGCAAGATATCTAGGCCATAACTACGATCAGAACTTGTAAGTCATAATAGAATCTGTACCTTCATTATAAGCTAATATCTATAATCTACATATTACGATAATTTTCGATTTATAAGTATCTACACGTGTGAGAGGACCGGCCTTGCTCAGCCCAGCTGTATTCGCTAACAATAGAGCTAATACAAAACACCGTGTTATCGGTTGCAATAATAATTATAATTGTGGGTCTTAATAATTAGGCCCTGGTATTACTTGTGTTTTAATTGCATAGATTGCTTATGATTTATTGTATCGCACTTGGAACGTATCTAAAATTAAATAATTATGTGTTTAGGACAGTAGTAGGAATTATTTAAATTACATTTTAATTATTATTATAGAATGTGTAGCCTTGACCGAAAAGAGTTAGTTAAATTAAAAGAAAAAAACATTCAATTGTCATACATAAAGTGCTATCTAAAATTATACTTTTTCTGTGTTTCCAAATTACATAATTTGTCGTCAATTTTATGGCACATTTATTACCTATTATTATTTATAGCTACAATCTTGAAATGCGTATCAAACGTACTACGATAGTATGAATAATTTAAGGTAATATCAATTTAATAGCTATTATCTTATCACAATCGTTGTCAATGAGCGAACCACTTGTCTTATCATAAGTACTTGGAGCATAAATTATCACAAAAATTTCGTGAAAACAAATACCTACGCAATCTGTACGCAAACTTTGATCTTTGATAAAAAAAAAAAAACTTTATTAAACCTAGTTAGGGTATGCCGTATGATTTAGGAGAAATTTTTCTAAAAAATGATGATTGATGATGATGATTCTGTATAAGAAAAACAAAATGATATATATAAATTATAAAGTATCTATTAACTTTCAAGTAAAAATTTTGGACCGACTAACAGATAAGTTTCGTTGTATTGTGTTTTGATTATTCAAGCGTAGACGCCGCGGGCGGTCGGCGGTAGCAAAGCAATGTTTATAATTATTTATTGTTCAATTTATTTTCAAAGGGTACATATTAAAGTATATGATCTTGACGTTTCAGCTCGGTACATACCTAATTATCTTGTCTTTTTAAAACAAAATAACGTAAGTCATAGTAATAAAAAGTCGTAGAAAAGATATGGTTCTAATTGGAAAACATAAAAATAAGGTTTCTATAGAGCCTATGCGTCATTTCATGACACAACATAATAATAAGACGGTCTAAGAAGAGATACTGTAGCACGTAGATATAAAGATGATAAAAAATTAAATCGTAGACAAAAGGTACTTTGATTTGCGCCGAAGGACATTCGTGTACAGAATGTGTTAAATATTTTATCAAATATCTTGTATTAACGTGTTATACTTAAAAGCACTTGATAGGATGATAATGAATTAATAAATTTAAATATTTTGTGGATAAAAAAAAAACTATGAAATAACCTATACAAGGAAAAATAATTTGCAGTTATTAGTGAAATTAGCTAATCACTGCTGTAAGCTTTACCAAAATCTGTCTATCGCATTAAATATCTGCAATAGCAATTTTTTTCAGCCTCTCTTGTATGCGGTTATCATAAAAAATGTGGCAGTGAACATAAGCAAAATAGATAAGAAAAAGGAATGTTATTCCATAAAATTGATATAAGTTAAAAATATTTACATAGTTCACTTCCCCACTCGACTGTACGTTGTGACAAAAACTCAGAGCGAACTAAGTATTCGTACATAAATTGAATTGTGACGAGCCGATCGGGTCAACGAACCTTCCTGCTAATGAACTTATGTTTGTCAAGGTGATGAGAATTTTATACTTTAGAAGATTTTGCTTCGAGATTCTTACAAAGAATAAAATAGATTACAACATCATTCAAGGACTGAATCGCCAATGCCATAGGTTTCTTAATAGTAACATGTTAAAAAATAAGAACGTTGTTATGTAATTATAGGTGATATTTATTTCAAGTCGTACTCGTTAGTGATTTCAATGTAGGTAAGCACCAACTTACAATAATATTTCATAATTTCGAGCTTGCAGTGGTCATTGCACACTTATTTATATAAATAAGAAGCTAATCGAGATGTTATAATTACTATTCCGAACTGAATTTTATTTTCATTGCAAGATTAGCATAGATTTACGGTGCTTAACTTACCAAATAGTATGTTTATACAGACATTAGACGAGTCAATATTTTAATGTTGATAAAATTTAAATATCTAAGATAAATCTTATATATAAAATTCTCGTGTCACAATGTTAGTCTGCATACTCCTCCGAAACGGGTGGACCGATTCTCATGAAATTTTCTGTGCATATCGGGTAAGTCTGAGAATCGGCCAACATCTATTTTTTTTTCATATGTAGGTACCACGGGCGAAGCCGGGGCGGACCGCTAGTATAATATACAAGTTTATTCTTGTTTATGTTCAATGTGAATAAATGTATTCAAGCATATTATACTTCCATCACCCCTATCTAAGGCTAAGTAGAGAAGGTCTTGACTTCCTACGCAAAAATGGACTCTAAACCAAATAAATTTAAATGATATATTAACCCAAATACCTTATACGGCTGACATCACCTTCTTGGTACACTTTAATTAATTCATTTACTTTATTTGATACCTAATATCTGTCCTTAGCTATGGCTATACAATCAGCGAAGCTAATAGCACAATGGGGAACTAATGAGCGTGGCATAAAGTTTCTTTTTAAATTAATAGCGTGGATTTAATTTCCTTTTAACAGTACTTTTTCGTGCGATTTATACCAAAGTAGCTGTTTGAAAGAATTCTCTTTCGCTAAGTTAAAACGTTTCCTTTAAGTGCTGATCAGTATATTTTAATTTATTTTACCTATGGTTTATGTTGATTTTCTAGCAGAAGTTAGGTGGATTTAGTTTCCATTCGGGATTATCAGTAATCACGTCTAATAATGCTTTTAATAAAAAAAAAGACGGGTTGCACTCCGGGAGTGCCGGCAGAAGTGAAAACTTGATTATTAACGTTCAGCATGTTTGATATTTTGGAATGGTATCCGTCTTACGCATGGAATATAAGGGCTAAAAAAAAAAAAAAAAAATCCGTCTTACGCTTTTTCGATCAGGCCACGTGTCCTGACGCGAGTTTAAGATTTTATACCCAACGCCGCTAAAGAAGTTTTCACTTCAATTATGTTGTTCTTCTTCTTCATAATATTTAAATGCGCATATAAATATATGAAAAAAGTCAATCATGTAGACGGGATTCGAACCTGGGTCTTTCTCCGTACCGCGGCGACCGCGACGCCTAACCAGTGGTCATAGCGATCAAGTGATTTCAGTATATTTTTGATTTTATCTCCGTGTTCTACGCAGACTTCAGTGTTTCAAGCACCATAAACATTACAATGAATAAAATGCGCATTAAATCCGCTATGAACTTCAATTTCTAAGCATTATTCAACAAAAGTAATTCGCGTGTTTCATAGCTTCTCAATTGTCCCGTGGGTGGACCGGTGTCGGGTGGTAACGACTCTAAGGTTTCACTGCACGGTGGGTACGGTTACTTTGAAATTTTAACTCTGCATCCGACGTGGCAGCCTATATCTTTCTATACTACCTTTAAGGCCTGAATCGGGTAGAATTCCCTTTTAATACCGAAAATTAACTCTAGTTATAACCGTTTTTCTTCTTAGATTCTTAATGTACATATCTAAAAAAAATTATATTAAAGTTTCGAATATGATAAAGGGCATGGTTGTTTTAATTTGTTTATTTTACAATCAGGTTTTTTGGAAAAAAATCATGAACTGAGGTCGATTTTTGGACTTTAAACCAAAACGCTAAGTCAATATAACGTCAATTATTGTAGTGTTTTTACAGTGTGTTTATGAAATTGAAACACAGGGCATGGTTGTTTTAAATTTTGATTCCATATAATTTTGGTCCCCCGATCCCGCCTTGTAAATCACCTAGCAAGGTCGCTAGCCCCTATTAAGGCCTTAAATTATAATATTATAAAGCTGAAGAGTTTGTTTGTTTGTTTGAACGCGCTGATCTCAGGAACTACTGGTCCGATTTGAAAAATTATTTCGGTATTAGATAGCCCATGTGTCGAGGAAGGCTATAATCATCACGTTAAGACCAACAGAAGCGCAGTAATGAAATTGAAAGCACATGATACCTAATCAGATCCGCGTAATAGTTGGTAGGTATTTAATAGTTAATAGGATTTGCATAGGTAGGCAGGTACTATCATTTGTAAACGTCATCCGAAGTTCTAATAAAATGAGCAGTGTACTTCACATATCAAGTAATCATATTAATTTGGCAAGTTACATCATAATCTTACTTTTTTGTTTTCAACTAGTTATTATTTTGCGGTATTTAATTTCTAAGAACAGCACTTGTCGACAACATTTAAACTAACATGCTGTTAAATGTCAGAAAAATCAAAACCTTGCGTATTCAATACAAACAATTAGCCGTATAACAGACCGTTACATAAACCTCAATTCATTCAGCCGTCTAATGCACTTTGACAATTTGCCTCGTTCCGTAGATCACTTCGTATCCAATATCGTGATACGGATCTCTAAATTGCGAGCATTGTCCATTGATTTGCTGAACAAGTCAGATGTTATAAAGTTAGCTTGATTATATAAAAATTTACGTAATGCGAAAGATTTCAATGTACTATAAGTACTATAGCATTTATCCGTTTCAAATTGTTGAAAATCTTGAGCAAAGCAATTGATATTGTTAAAATTTAGGCCGCAAATTTAATCACCAACAAGCATCCATTGAATATTCTGAATATTAAATACTTCAAGGCCTTAGCTTTGAATACAACCAGGTATTACCTTCCTTAGAATACAACCAGGATAAACCTGTGGGATAAACGTACTAAATTTTTATAAACAGTCATTTTAAACATTTTAAATTCCTTCCTCCTTACATCACATCATAATTAAATAGAGCGTGGTTCGCAAGAGCAAGCACTTCAAATAAATTGTTTAAAAATATCACTAGAGGGAATTACTCAAAAAATTACTATAGGGAATTACTCATAGCAACAGGCTTAACCATAATAAATTATCTGTGATGGATTAAGCTCTCAAACAAACAAACTCGTGGACAATACTTTCAATTTAGTAGAATTTGCGTACGAATTTTCGGAACAACTTTCTATTGACAAATCAAATTCGACATGTTCCCGTTTTGCATTCTCCATAGTTAATCAATTACTTACGTTGATTTCATGTTAATTCTGTCAACCGATAGCTTTTATATCCATATTTAATTGTATCTTCAATGTCAATAGCATGTACCTACCTATCTAAACATATATTCTTAAGCCGCTATCGCACAAATTTATAACTTTTTGTGGATGTTTTGGATGATCAAAATAGCCTCAATGGCACTATAGAACTCGATAAAAATAATTATTATCAACAATATACGAGAAGGTTGCAAATAAAAAGAACCATTAATAGTCTATGGAAAAATAATGTAATGATAAATGAGATAAATCTTCGGACAAGTTGTTTTTGCCTAATTTAAGTAGGTAGGTTTATATTGAACCCATATTTTTTTTACCTTTTATTTATAACCGTGTTTGTATACCATATTGTATTTTAATGAGGTTTTTTTGCATGTTAACAAATGGTGTGTTCGATTTCAAACGTCACCTCTTTAGAGCCTCATATGTGCTCATAATATACGCCTACTAAGTGTTTTTTGTTGGCGAAGATAACACAATTAGATAAAAGTCTCTACTACAATTCTCTCTTCGATAAACAATCGAATAAGAATTTGATATCGTAAATATAATTTGCATTTAATGTAGCGTGTGACTTTATTAAACATTGTTACATGAACTTGGTCGAAAAAAGCGCGCCTAAGATCCATGCTATAGACCGTATATATAGCATGCTATAGGTCTATCCCTTTATAATTTTGTAATTTCCTTATTAAACTTGACATTATTGTGAATTGTGTGCCTATAAACAATACATAGAATCGAAAAACATACCTCTCTTATACTAAAATCGAAAAAAATAATTTGATACACCTAGTTCCACTATAAAGTTATTCTTTTAGGTTCAAAAAGCGTAAAAGCTTCGCTGTAGGATTTCTAAATTCAATTTAGAGCTTTGGGCGACGTCAGATTAATGTCACAAAAAATCATGGCAACGGGCCGGAACCAATTTCCAAAATAAACAGAGTTTGTAAAAGGCAATGGATTTACGACGAGCGAAATTCGACGCATGTGTTTCTGCGTCTTTTGGTTTGTGTTTAATCCTGGAAATTGAATTTCCCTTAACAAACTGGTTCATGAATGTCACATAGTTGGGAACTTAACATAAATTTCAATAATTGGCTATTTTTATTTCGTATAATAATAATAATAGGTATGTAATGTGTAACGGACAGTAACGGATTAACTGAGAATAATTCGTAAGACGTGCGTGTTTATCCATGCTATCACTAAAAGGAGAAAGAATTTACAAGAACTTATTTAGAACACTTGTAATGATTTAACATTCAGACAAACAAATTCTCATGTCTTTCGATTATCATTCGCAAATCAATAGATTACACAATGATAAGATTACAAGATATTCCCATGTGAAAACTACCCATTAGTTCACTGTTTCAATACTCCGCTTGTCACTAATTTGTTAACAGGCCGAGAGTAGATTATACCAAATTCAATCAGGCTATCCACCGCTGACGTAACAATGTGATTTATGGCACATTCAGTGGGTCAGTACGTGCTAGCATCTAATGAAGTGTACCGCAAACTTGGTACACCCAATTTACCGTAACGGCCATTATAAACGGCTCGAAATGGTCTGTTCTTGGTAACACTAGTATTGGTTTAAGGCTATCAAGTTGACTGTTCTTTGCGGTCAGACCACGGATTAATGACGATGGAAAACAGCTCAACAGGCTATAATTCAATTTGATGGCAGTGCGTTATATGTACCTACATATTCATGATAATATGGACCTTATTTAATGAACTATAAGCAATCCTGGAATGGTTGGCTTATGTGAAAATCAGGCAAGACTTTTAACCGCATCTTCCGTAGTATTCCTAGAGTGATCACTAAATAACTATCGGTTTTAACATTTGGCTATACAAAGCAATAACATTATTGTTACAACAGATTAATATTGAAGCAGCCTTATTAATGAAATATAATATCTATAAGATTAACTACTAATCTACTAGCTTTATTATTAGACATATTTTGGCAATAAACTGGTGTAATTTTACAACCCTGACATAAAACGTTATCAAGAACTTCCATAGTAGGAATTTTAATGATATTGATAAAATTCACTGTATTAAACTCCGCTTTATCAGCGATTATACCACTGGATATCAGATAAGAGTAATCCAGTAGATAAATAGTCATTTTCATGCTTTTTAGATAATCATGTATCGACAGAGCTAAATCGGTATATTTAAGTAGAAACATAAGACATGGACGGATAAGACGTGGACATCTAAATCTGGATTTGATATGATCCGGTTCGACTTGAATAATCTCCATACAGGTAAATTCTGTTTACGGTTATGTAGAGTTATTTAATTTGTATGTTTGCAACCTTTAAGTCGATTGTGACGCAACGCAACTTTGATTAATAAGATCTGCATTCTGATGTATTCTACTGTAGTCACACAAAAATTTTGGAAGTCAAATATCTTCGTTAACAAAAGTATCTTCATCGTTTGCACAACGTATTTTTCTTCAATTAAAACTAGGCTCATACATTACGGAATAACTAGTTACTTATAAGTTATAACCAATGTGTGACATAATTATAGGGGACATAATATTATGTTTTAAAAATAATTTAAAAAGTAGTTTTCGTAGAACTTTAGCTTAAATTGAAAATGTACACAAATTTATAAGGAAATTGTCAAAAAATAACTTCGTAGGCTTCCCTAGTTTACGTAAGTATTTATTCGATTGACGTTGTGATTTTTGATCAATGGAAAATAAGATGCGTCAACAGGACGCCAGTAACTTTGGAATGTATTAAATTTGCGAATAATAAATAGCCATAATAAGTTTACTATGATGAGGGTATGACAACAGTTAGTAACAAGTTTAGCATTTCAGAAGTGATTTATTATTATATAGAAAGTTTAATAAATTACAAGATGTACCTTATAGATACTGGAACATAGTCACAGAATAACTAGTAACTATACATAGTCTAGAGTTCGGTCTGATCTATATATTTACATAAAAAATTCCATAGCTGTATTAATGTAAAAATCTTCGTAACATGCAACATAATTTTTTAAAAAGCGTTCATGAAATTCAGTATAATTATTTATAGTGTTTTGAATGGTCTCTACAAAAAGTCAAAACAGATAAGATATTATACACATTTTTGGAAATAGTGATTGAGTAAACAGATTCAATGATTTTGCTTTAATTTTGCAAAAAGCTTGCAACACTTGAACAGTGTGTGGGTGGCCCTACTGTCATGCACTTCTATCCAACCTACACCTGCATTTACTGTCTGTGTGGTATGATACGCTATCACTCATATTAAGTAAGCGGTATATGACAACCGATAGTTATTATATAATTATTACTTTTAGCTCTATAATTTATAAGATTTGTGTTTGAATAATACACAATACGAAATTTATCAGTAAAGGCATTTTGTACGATAAAATTGCGACGAGGCGGAACGACCTATTAATAAAACAAACCCATAGATCACTTTCACAGCTGCATTGCGTTAAGATAAATGATATTCCTCTTAATTTTACAAAACGTACATTTCTATAGACAGCGTTTTACATACTGGCAGTGTTCTAACAAACATGCCGATACAGCCTCTAAAAGGAATTCATTTAACTTTATAAATGACCGACAATATTATTGTTTTATGATCGACAATCTCAAGCGATACGCTATACCGTAATCAGATTCGTATTTTGCAATCGCGAATGCGTTTCGAGATAAAACTGCCTTATATTTCTTACGTCTTGGATCTAGATAGCCTCAGAAATGTAGGTGTTATTGTTCGTGGTGCATTTCATGTGAATAACGAATAATATGAATATTAAAATAGAACATCGTCTATAGATTATCTGTATAGCCGTTTTCTTAGAAGTTATGCGTTTTATGTTCGTGCTCTGTAGGTTGAGGCCTTTTTAATCTCGAAGCATTTCTTAAATCTTTTACTCCATTCTGCAAATATGTCACGCTTACGCTATAAAACTAGGTACGTTTCATTGCTCTGTATTATACCTATACCTAAGTCAAATAAAGTTAATCTTGATAATGTATTGTAATAAATACGCACAAAAAGAGATTGTCCGCTTTTATAGGACACTTTTTATTTGTTTATAAAATAACTTATTCATCTGAGGATAAAATAAATGATACATCATTAAATAAAGTGTGTTTTATATTGCATGTACCTCACATTAACGTTTAAGGATAAAAACTTTTTAAATGCCGTACCATAAACGCCTAAACTTTTCAGGATGTTTTTTTAGGAATAAAGTTAAAAATGTATGTCAAAGTTCGCAAAGTAGACCCGAATTTTTAAGCGGATCCAGGTGGTCTGTGCTAATGTGAATTTTGATAAAATAATGGCCTTAAGTAACACCATATTGAGAGAACTGCACCCACTTTTGGTCCATAACGGTTTGACCTTTATTCTTACGCTCTACGTCTGAGAAAATCGTAAAATATCATAATTCACGAATAATATTGAATAAAGCAACATTTATTATTATTGTTTTGCATGTATCTTGTTTTGCGAGTGATTCGTGATAAAGTTTAAACGTTCGTTGAATATAGTTAATTAAATATAACAAGAATAAACCGAATTTGATTCGAAGTTTAGAGTATGAATTTTTTAACTTTTTTAGCTTTTTATAGACAAAATGTAATTAAATCTATCAGATCTTCCCTTAAAACTCCATATTAAATTATGATTTAAAATATATTTTCAAAAAATGTGAAATTAATAAAAGCACACATGGGTTACGTGTACGAACCTTATGTACCTAAGTATATTGTCTGATAAAGTAGGTATTTTAATTCACATTTTTTAAGTTCTTATATACTTAGATAAGAAATAGGAATTAGGTAGGCACCTACCCACATACATCACCTACATATCTATGTCATTCTATGTTAAACTGCAGGCTGAATGAATATAAGCTAGATAATAGATTACGTAGAATTAGAAGTAGATTTTTGTAAATAGCCAATTTTTATCCGAGGCATTTCACTATATTCATGCCATATAGGTACCTAGTCTAGAGTAGGTAACGAGACACAGACAGACAAACTTTCGAATATACGCATAATTTCATAATATTCCTACCCATTAGGTAAGTAATAGGGATTTAATTTCATACAATGATACCTAGAATAGGTTATCATCCTAATGGATTAGGATTCTTTGATTGAAAAGATTTTTTGCAGATAGAATTTAAAAAGGTTGAGAGCAACTTACAATAATTATAAAAATTTCTATGAGTCAGTCAGGTAGGTACCTACATTTAATCCTATTAGATTTTAGGTTATCGGAATAAGCAAACAGAATAGGTACCTTCCTTCCTACCTGTCTCTGAACAAACCCAAAAAGATACAGAGTACCGAATAGTCTTCGTGACCCCGTTAAACGAAAGTTACCTATTGTCATTTAGGTAGGTAGGTAGGTAGTAGCTGTTTCCTTTTTTAGTTTATTTATAAACGTTTCCCATAGAAACTTGTTAATATTTTTTTAATTGAACAGGATTCGAAAAACAATTAAACATTCTTTCGATATTCGATTTTTAAATACTTTTTCGAATTCTAGAGCAGGCTCCAAGGAGATGTTCGTTTGCAAAAATAGCGGACCTAAATCTGACTTCTGATATATATTGTATAGATCC
>CAJQZM010035081.1:0-37692 GCA_907164665.1 Colias nastes
ACATTTTGTATGAAGTTTCCTTACTGTATGTATCTGTATATTGTGCTAATACTGTTTGTAACGTGACAGCTGTTCTTAGTTTGAACTTGATGGAACCAATGACGTCGTAAAATCAACGGCGGGGGGCTGTAGATTAAGAGCTAGCGCGCACGAGCAACTTTGTCTCCGCAACTATTTTGTCTCTCCCATCAATTTGTATGGGGAGTTGAGTCGCTACGTGCGCGCACTTTCATACTAGCCCATGGGTGGGAGAGACAAAATAGTTGCGGAGACAAAATAGTTGCGGAGACAAAGTTGCTCGTGCGCGCTGGCTCTTTGATGACAAAATTGTATCTACAAATTCAGAATTGTAATCAACAAGTTACATAAAATTGTAAAGGCACAAGGCGAATCCACAAACCTACAATTTCTGTAAACTTGTAATTACAATATCAATAAAAAACAAGCTAAAAATAGATTTATCCTTTTATTAAATTTCTACAATCAATTTTAAAATACTTATAACAAACAAAAACATAGCATATATAGTAATATTTAGAAGATATTGAAAATTTTTAAAAATTAGAAACGGGTGTAACCGCCGTTGGCCTCTATAACCTCTAAAAGACGAGACCTCATTGAACCAACAAGCCGTGAGCAAATATCGGTTCCCCGCATTTCCTCCCAAATATAATTACAGTGACTAATAAGAGCTTGTTTGGTTCTTTCATTTTGATGCGACCATCGTTGGACCATAAGGCCCCAAAGATTTTCTATCGGGTTGAGGTCCGGCGATCTTGAGGGCCACTGAATTACCCTTACGTCAGTGTGTGAACGAAACCAGGCTCTTACGATCCTCGCATTATGAATTGAACAATTATCTTGAACAAAATCAAATTGTGGCACTTCGTTCTCCGGGTAAACATTACGGACTGTCGGTAGCATTGCATTCTGAAGCACGTCGATATAATTTACAGCCGTCGCTCGAGGAGGTAGAGAACACAATTCTCCTACACCATCCGCACTCATCCAGCCCCAAATATTTACGGAAATTCGACCTGATTCTCTATTTGGGATTACATGATCATCTTTATACCGTGTTGAATTATATCGCCAAAGGTGAAGACGTCCATGCTGACTGGATTTAAACGTTTTTTCATCACAAAACACTGTATTAGACCAATCAAACTCTAAGTGCTCTCTGGCGAAGTTCAGACGAGCAAGTCTGTGAGCATCCGTCAAATATATTTTCTTGGCGTAATGCCTGTGGTGCAACCCCATGTAATGTAGATGATTCCTTATTGTTTGGGCACTCACATCGAACATCTCCGCAAAATGTTTTGTGGGCTTAAAACCATTGATTTCATATTCCCGTCTCATGAATTCTCTATCGTTATTGGAGAGTGCAGGCCGGCGACCACTTCTTCTGTGATCCAACAAACTTCCCTCCTCTCCTTACTCCTCTCCGACGAATCCAAAAGCGGACAGAATGCCTCGATATATTCAAATTCCGGGATATCGCACTGATACTGCTTCCCTCATTAAATTGGGCAATTATTTGTGCTCTTTCGGCAATGGTCAAGTTGGCAGGCATTGAGATGATTTTATATGCAGTTGATTGAAAAATAACACGGAAAATATATCGATTTTTTGCATATATTTGACAAAATGTAAATTGTCAGTTTTCTTTTTCAAATGGAATTCGGTTGTCTATTTAAATAGTTTTTATTACTTTTGTTTGGAAACATTTCAATTGCTTTGTAGAAACTAATGTCCTTTTCATTTATACTAAAGGTTAAAATGTCATGTACTTATATGTGACATATGACGTATGAATACTAAATACATAGGTTTACGTCATGATAATGTTGTCTCTTTCAGTAATATCTTTTTATAACGAACCTTGTTGTAATTTTCGATGACCGGGAAACTAAATCAAAACTGGTACACCACTTTCTTGGCTGACCGTACTAAAATTGAAATATCACAAGCCATTAATAAAAGCTTATAAATTATTCCCCGATTGCTGCAGCCAGGTTTCATGACAATAGTAGGGTAGTAATGTCGGCTTAATGCAATAAGGCATAGCTGATACTAAATAACTTTATATATATTTGCTAATTGAACGATTTTGTGTTGTTTTTTTATGTAAGAGACGTTTTTAGAGCAGGGTTTATGGTTCATCTGATTTCAATTGAGTTAGAGGGTTTGAGATTATAATAATTAAGCGTGCATGATGAAATTGATTCGATTTATCTGCACATTATTTATACCTAATAATCTAATTGGTTTAAACGTGGTTCGCCGAAGTTCAAGAACCAATAATATACAACGATATTATGTAGCTGCCAACATTTGTAATACCTAGTAATTATACACGAAGTGGTATATCTAGCCCTAGGTTCAAAATAAACATATAAGAAAAATTACAAAAAGTAAATGTAATTTAATGAATGTTAAGCTATTTAAAATCTCAAATTTAAGGGAAAACCATTTACTGAAACAATAACATTTTCTTCGAGAATTTTCCACGAGAATCCACATTCTATTAAATAGTTCCCATATTATTGCGTTTAATAAATGAAACAGCACGTCCCAGCGCACTGAACTTTCGAATTTCTCTAAATGAAACAGATTTATTTAACCGACATTCGCGGATGCGCAAACGCATAAATCATTAAAAGGTCGCATGTGTCATTCCATATATATACGAGTGCTTGTCCCGGCCGTCCGTTGCCAATTGTTCTTACAAAATATCGTCAGAGTGCACGCGTTTATCTCTATCATATCGGAATAAGGTTATTATCCCACTGAGAACCGACTTAAGTGAATTTATTTGTCCATTCAGTAATAAAGTAGGCACGTTTTTTCTTATTTCGTTTTGTTGATATATTGTGTCGGTGGGGTAAGTGTAGCGATGTGGTTAGAGATACTGGATGGTGTAAAGCAGATGCTTTGTTTTTGGTGCGAAATATATGATTACTGAATATAGCGTATGATTTTTTGTGTTTACTATACAAGTATGTGGTGCTGTAGAATGAAATTTATTTCATGTAAAACATTCTGAAAGTTCAATTCATTATATCTACTAGTATCTTTCTTCGAATACTCGTTACATATTAAGTGAAGTCCCATGTCCCCAAGTGGGGTAAGGGGCAGATGCATTATACATCTGTTTCACTGATCGATTTTCTTTAGGGACAAGTAGGTGATCAGCCTTCTGTGTCCTGCCAGACCAAGACATTTTTTTTTCTTCGTCTCCACCGGGAATCGAACCCAGGACCTCTCGGTAGGTACTACACTCGCGCGTCAACCACTGGACCAAGGAGACGGTCATCGGTACATATTGAGCGGTATAAAATAGTATTGGTTCTAATTTGCCTTCAGAAACTTGAATTTTGATATGACACATTACATCAGTCGTCGTCACACTTTTCTGGCCAAGGGCCACACAGGGTAATGTGGGTATCAGCACCGGGCCGTAGAGTAAGGGCGTTTGCCTACTAATACATATTCGATTAATTTCGTTATTTATTTCGCCTATAAGAAAATAAAAAATTACTCGTATATTAAAATATTTATTGCAGTAAGAAAATAATGATAACATGTTTTTATAGGACATATGTATTTATAATTTAAGAATTATGGTGTTGAATTTTTTAATTATTCCTTGTATATCGGCATCTCTGGGGCTACATGCAATCCTCATCGTGTCTTCTAAATGAGTAGAAAGACGATTGCGGTATTTGTTTTTCAAGAAGCTCATTTTCGAAAATGAAGCCTCACAGAGATAAGTTGAAGAAAATATAGTTAAAACAAATTGTGCGCAGTCTTGTAAACATCTATAGTTGTTAGGTAAATTTTTCTAATTTTTTTTTTAAATAGAATAAAAAAACGGAAGAGATGTAGACCTTTTTGCATAACGTCTTGTTAAATGTTGTTTAAAAAACTAAAACTGCCACATCTGTGATTACAAACAATGGTGACAGATGTCTGAACAAAGAGAAATTTGTAATGTTTTAACTAAAGTACACATAACCGCTTCTGTACTACAGAAGCAGCCTCTACAGAATCTGTAGAGGCCTACCGCTGCAAAAGAGAATAGTCTTTAAGGTAGAAAGAGTCTAAATTGACCGACGTACCTAGTTAGCTATTGAAATAATTTGCTGTCGCGGGCCGCACGACTAACGGCCGCGGGCCGCAAGCGGCCCGCGGGCCGCAGTTTGACGACCACGGCATTACATCGTCATGAGCTTCAATCTAACGTGGATTATTTAAAATTTGCTCAAAATTTGTAAAATATAGAAAATCTACGTTTAATATAATCAAAGACTTCGCCATCTATCTCTTATTTTTTACTTTGTGCTATAAATCAATGACAATTAATACCTATTAATGAATAGCCCAGTATGTTACCAGTCTCTACCTAGGCACGTTCTAAACATACAAAAGACATTTTAAACACACATTGTGCACTTTTGCCTGACCTTATGATTTTAATGTCACATCCAGTAGTTATATTTCAATGAAATTGAACAGTGATCTCGTTCGATTCATTGGAACATTATGCAACGTATCTTGATCATATTTATGAGACACCGCCAGTAGGCTGTTCGGAAATAACTGTTCTTATACTTCCAAATTATAATGCCATTTTTTATACAGCAGATCATAATTAGTGTTGTCAACTGGGAACAACGATGTAATATGTATGAGTTATTGTTACTTTGTGTAAGTGTTACTAGATGTGAAAGAAAACTGGTGCTATTTTTTTTAAACTCAAAACTTACTCGACTTCGGAAAGCAGTTTCCACAGCAGTTCTTTCATGATGAATGGACATCAAAGATGGAATTAATTTAAACTGTTATTAATTATTAAGGCTGCTATAGTTTGATTCAAGTTTTATCTGCACATGAAGTAACAATTTCCTATGTAGGTAGAGTGACATTCATCACTCGTTTTTTGAACACACTTTTACTAGCTTCACCTAAGTAGTATGTTTGTATGTAAACGTGTCTATTAGATTTTATTTTGACCCACTCTAAACGGACAGATTTAATTCAAACTTTGTATGCTTATCAGAGATCGGTGGTCGATGGACAGATTAACGTTTAGATAGATTAATTATTTCACATATCCTTTTATTTTGGTCACCTTAAAGTCCTGCTAGTAAACAAATATCTAACTTTAAAAGTAAATCTCTCTATCAAGCATATACGAGTAATAAAACGATAAAGCTTAGATGCTACCAGCTATTTATTTCAGAAATAAATATGCCAATTTAGACCGTATTTCCTGCGAGGGCTAAATATTACGACGGTATTCATTAATCAAGTAATGTTATCTATTAGGGTCGAGGATCTGTAATAAGTCCGTATGCATACTTTACGACTCAAGGTTTAGTTGGAGATATTTTATGAAGATTCCAATTTACAGGATAAAGAATTTGTCATATTTATGGCTGTGTTGTGACGTGTTTGCGCATCTGTTTTCTTTTCCCATTTCTGTATTGATCGTATTTAAATTTATTTATTTATTTATTTGATTTATTTCAGATAGTTGCAATATCCATATAATTGTTAGTATCTTGTTAGGTACCTTAAAAACTATGTTAGTATTAAAATTACGCAATTAATTATTAACAATACTATTTTAAATCATAATGTGCTTGAGACATGGATTCTCTGTCTCAAGACATTGCTGTCCCATCTGTCCACGAAGACAGCTAGGATGCTGCTGGACGATTGCCGGACACGGCGCATCATGGATGCTGCTCTGCATGATTGCGTGGAATCCGTCAGTGCGCGCCTCCGCAAACATTCCAACAAAATGCCTCAATGATATATTTATTCGGAAGATTCGAATTAATTTCATGACACATCCTTAAATGTATCTATCACTAAACAAAATGATCGATTTTATTATTTACTTATGTATCTTTAGAAATATTAATTATATTTTAAGAATGTAAAAGCAACGCTGCCTGGATACTGAAAAGTAAAATGAAACGTCTAACTTTTTTACTAATGCTACATTTGTGCAACTCAGTGAGGTTGGATGATGGTTCCTCTTCTATGCAAAAACGACTGATCGAATTGGAATAAAAATTTATATATAAATATATTATAGTCTATATTGGTACATATTATACTAAAATGTAACCTGGTACAAGAAAAGTCACAGCTCCAGCTAGTTCAGTAACAACAAGTTTCCACGAATTAAGAAATCGTTATTGTGCATTTGAAGGCAATGCAAGAGAATTATCCTTAGCCTAATGGAAAAACCACTATTATTTGTTTTTAAAAACAAAAATATATCTTAATAAATATTATATTCATTTCAAGGTATTTGCTACACACTACAATCAGGCGTCAGAAATAAGAGAAATATTCATAAGAGGCTTAGAGATGCTTCGTTAGTCAGGTAATGAATCTAGGGATTGTGGTAATATTAATATGCCTAGATTATCGTTTGGAGATATAGTGTTGTGATTATATTTATTAGTTGTGTATCCTATATGATTCATATGATTGGCAAAATATTTACCTATTATATTAACCCTGATTTATTGTTTTGAAAGTACTATTTTAGGTACATGTCTTTGGTACTTTTCGTAATTCATACTATTATACTATCAAATGCAAACTTACTCACTCAAACTTACTGAAATTAATAAATAACATCACATTATTACGAATATTAATGACTTGAATTATGAATAACTATGCCTGAATATTATTATAAAAAAACATTATAAAAAATTGTAACGTTGTTATCATGTTATGATACTAAAAATTGTCATACTGACTATCTAAGTAATACAATAGTATTTCATGTGTGATTTTAAACGAAACTGAACTAAAACTCTCGACCCTTCAAACCTTATTACCAAAGAAATTTAAAATATCACTTAGTTGGACGCAAATATATTGTTGGCACGAGCAATTTATCGACTTAAACTGGTCCAAACCGCGGCCTATACGAATGGCTCTTTATTCTGATCGAGGCTCATTAAAATTGATGGGCTTATATTAAATGAGTAATTGACCAGGTCTATCTTACTAAAGAAATCGCTATAAACGGACTTTTTGAAGCCATAACGCCTTATATAAAGGTTTTAATGAAAATATTCGGTATTCCGGCTAACGGGAGTGTAAGCGATTGTTTTTGAGAATTGCCTTTTGGTAACACGTATTTTAGATATATCGAGTTGGTTTATTACCGAGTTCAAAATGTGCAGTTTCTTTTTATGAGCCCTTAAATATTAAACCATATTAACATGAGTTATTGTGTTGAGATATTATTTCCCCATTCCGACAACAATTCTCAATTCTATGAAGTGTGTAGATACACTTCATAATATTGAAAATTGCTGCCGATGTGTCTACATAATATTATCTGATAGGTAGAAGTAATTATACTACGAATACTATCTACAATTCTACAATTCAATATTGTTTCGTAGATTTTCTCACTTTTAGCACATACCTATGTCTAAAATACGTGCCCAATTCTGAATAACAATCATTCTGAAATCAGTTTATATTCTGACAAATTCCAGGTTTAATTACTTTACTTATTCCCTGCTATGTTTTTTCGCGGTGTAAATAGAATCATGCTCTGTAGTCATTGATTGATTGATATCTCTCTTTGTGTAGAAACACATAGAGATATAGAGCCATGACAATATAGCGAAGCACCAATTAAAAATTATGCAAAAAGAAGGAATCATCCATTATTACAATAATCGTATTTTTTTTCATCAAGAGAAAGAAAGAAATTGTGTGATTTAATAATAAAAAATAAATTACTGATAATTTCCCAAAATTGCAAGGGGCTGAATAAAACAAGAATTTTTTTTGATACATATTGTTAATTGTCTTATCTGCCTTTGCATAGTAAAAAAGTATGTAATAAAAACCACTTATGTATAGAAAAAATAAATTATCAAAGTATTTTTCATCGGAGATAAGCAGTAATTGCTTACGATTTATCTGCAGTTCGTCTAATTAAGAAAATAAACAGGCCCACAATGTATAAATTGCTCTCGTTATGAAAACTGATTGCGTGAAATGAATCTCCCTTTTAGGCAGTTTATGAACGAGTAGTTAAATACATAATAATATAATTATAATTACTTGAAATAATATTTATATGATATCTAAAAATATGTTAAACAATGTGGCATATGAGAGATTTGACTTGATGTTAAATTTAATTTTTCATACAAATTTATTTTTGCTTTTGCCTCCATGAACTGTCTTTTACACGAAAAAGGCAGGCTATACTAAATCTGTTTCTGTTACGAAGGCAGAAGATAGAAGAAGGCATGGCAAATATATCTACACAATGTTCCTATATGAATATTATTGACTGACCGGTTGGCTTAGTTGTAGCGACCCTGCTTTTAAAGCCAGTAGTCTTGGGTTCGATTCATACTCAGGGCAAATCTTAAATATTTGTGTATCTGTATCTGGGTGTTAATTATCCATTTAAGTGTATATTAAGTCCTTAAATATTTATTTTATTCTATTAATTCATTCATTCTACATTCACTTCAAAAATAACAATGTCAATTTAATTCTATTCACATCTATAAAAAGATTCGTGTACTCTCAGCCTTACAGCGTTATTATTTTCATTAGTTTAATCCACAGGTCTCCACGTAGGTCTTGGTAATTATTCGAGATCTAATAATTTTAGATTGTTCTCCCATGCCAACTTCTTTTGCCATTTTTAGCTAGAAAGAGATAGGTACTATTATTTATTATCAAGGGTTGTCACAACTACGGCAAAAAAACGTTTACAGCGTTTTTTTTATGTAACATTATATTTATTTGAATTGAACTGTGTAGTTAAAGTTTGTCTGCACGTTACATATTAAAATGTTGTTTTAAAAATATAATAGGTACCTAAAATTATATTATGTTTTTAGTTAATTAGCTGCAATGTTAGTATATGTAATCAAAGGTGGACAATATCCTTTAAATACACAAATGGTATACATAATTAATATACTGCTAAGAAGCTATTCATACTTAATCTCTAATCATCCACTTTTGGTTTACTTTTTTCATATGATAAAAATATACCAAAGTAATATATTTATTCATTTTAATCTCTTTAGAATGAACATTGCAACATTGTATTGAACAAAATGATGTATAACACAAGATATTGATCTAAAAACGTCACTTGTGTGAAGATACTCTTACAATAAGATATACAAGTAGATACATACTAATGATTGATACTTTAATTGCATTCGTAACAGTTTATTTCAATTAAAACATATTTCTATTTAAGTCAGGAAATTTGAACAGTTTATCGCATTTCAACTTTTTATTTATATTATTAATTGCATTAACAAGCAATTTGATCCATTTGTTGCTTATATTTCTTTTATTTATTTATATTTTAAGGTACAATTTTCAGTAATATGGTTGCTATTTAAGTATCTAATAGGTATAATAATTCAGATAAAATTTACAGAACTAAATATACGAAAATAATCGCTATGTTTTTAGGTTCCATTTTGGTCTCTATCCTCAATGAATTTCGCTATATTGTAATAGTAATCATATTAGTAATAGATAGTAATTCAATTATGTAGCTTATTGCTGAAGTTTTTAAATAATAATTCAATGACATGCTTATAATATTATGCGAAGGTACCAAAAACACGCGAAAAACTTTTTTACTAATTTGTTATATTATTATGTCAGAGATAATGTGTATTGCTCTTCAGCTTTTTTATCTTTCGGAAAACTCATGAGCAATATTTAATTATTATTTACGCTTCATTAACATTACAAATAAATAATAGTATTATAAGATTACCATTAACACGAAAACATCCTGACTTATTCGACGCTAAGTACGCTTTCATATTATGATAATTTTTCAACATGACATTAACCTGTTTTGACCTGGAATTTACAGATTTCTTTAGTCAGACTTATTGAGACGTTAACAAAATGTCAAGTACTCTATTTATTTTTATGATACATTACACATTGCTATCGCAAAAGGAAGTTACTTTGACATTATCTGTGAAATAATGATGTTGTTCTTTCTGCTAAATTAATTAACTTGAATCCTGTTATATATTTCTTACCATATTATGCACAGTTTATGTTTTACGTGTTACGTACGATGTGCTTATTGAGTCAAGGATTGGTCAAAATAAAGGTGTAAATTATTGCCGAAATTCGAGAAATCTTCGCGTTAACATAGTCATTTTATGTGGCATTTATAGCCTAGGAAACAACATACGTAATTTTAAGATATAATTATTTACTTACTTGCCTTATTTCATATCGATTTAACATAATATTTAGCATATGATACGGTTAATTTATTTATTTATTTATATCAGGCAGCATTGCCCAATGCCTATATATTGTTAGTAGAACTTACTCTAGTGTTAGTAAAACTACATATAAGTACTTATTTTTAGATTTTGATGAAATTATGTACATTATTGAGAACTTAAAATTAATTAAAAAATTAATTATGATCATTGAGTTGTTTTTTATTAAAATCAACTACACCCTATATATCTACTGAAATAAAACCACATAGTACTCAAACGATTTGTGTGGTGACGGATATCTCAACAGTTGACAAGCAGAAGATATGTTGTCAAGCAATGACAAAACTGAACGATCTCTTATCGATTAGATAAGATCTCTCCCACATATATTTGTGGTTTGATTTGATAGATAAAGTATAAAGTATGGTAATCGTTTTGATAATATTCGGAGTACGAGCTGAAGTTTAATAGTTTTCCCAATATGTATAACTAGATTTCCGCCCGCGGCTTCGCCCGCGTTTTCAAAGGAAAACCCGCATAGTTCCCGTTCCCGTAGGATTTCCGGGATAAAACCTATCCTATGTGTTAATCCAAGTTACCCTCTATATGTGTGCTAAATTTCATTGTAATCGGTTCAATAGAATTTGCGTGAAAGAGTAACAAACACCGACACACACATCCTCACAAACTTTCGCATTTATAATATTAGTAGGATGATACCTTAATATATGAATTATGAAACATAACTAATTGCATTTTATTTAGATGATAATATTAGGGTTACGAATGCGTGATAGTTTGAAATTAGTGCACAGTATTATGTCTGTTAAATTACAAATCTATACTTAATATTATAAAGCTGAAGAGTTTGTTTGTTTGAACGCGCTAATCTCAGGAACTACTGTTCCGATTTGAAAAATTATTTCAATTTTAGATAGCCCATTTATCGAGGAAGGCTATATATTATTACGCTAAGACAAACAGGAGCAGAACCACGCGGGTGAAACCGCGAAGCGCAGCTAGTTTAAAATATAGTCTCAGCTTCGATTAGTGTTAAACATTTCTGAATTCCTGTACAAAAGAAAACAGGATGTAATAACTATGTTGCAAATTGTGCCGATAATTATACACGCAAAGATCATACGTATAAATATATTAAACACATACGTGTCAAAAGCCTACCCTTTAGAGTCAGTAGCAATAAGATCGATAGGTACATTAAAATCTAGGTGTGAACCATAAAAATGAATCTTAACACTCAAATCTCAACCTTATTCAAACTTCTTAAAGTTCAAATTAACTTCTCCTACTTTCTTTACACCTTGATGGAATGCCAAGCTTAAACCCGTAAATTAAAGGATAATTTTCAAACCTTTACTTCATCGTCATAACAGTAACTTGGAAATAACGGGCACTCAGAACTCTTGATGAATGGTCGATATTAATAATTTTGAAATGGGCGAAAATATTTTAATACGTGTTTCTGGTAAACTTTAAGATTATAAATGGAGTAGTTAATGTGGTAGCTGTTTGCCTCGGGTTTGTCCGCCAAAGTTACCTTAAAATTATGATTATTTGCGCTTTCGCAAAATATCTCGATTTATTAATTTTACTCTTAAATTGACTAAAGACCTGAGAAGAAATATATAGATAATATACAAAGAGATAATATAATTTTTTTAAGATAGAGCCAATCAAAGAATTAGGTAGTTATTATAAAAAATGCCCCATGTCCCTATATTTTTTCCATTCGAATCATTCAATATATCTACGGTATATACTATACGTGTAATGTCTAATTACTATCGATAGCATCTATTTTAGTCTAGTTTGGCGAGGAATTTGTATTTGCATTAGTTAGCAATAGCAAATACAAATTCCTCACCCCTCAAAGTTTTAATTTAAGTAAACATTAAAACTTAATATGCATATGCTTTACTAAACTTCATCCAAATCCCTGCTACGATTGTTCCTAACTGTAACTTCCGTATTTATACTATCAGTACAGATATTATACAATATGCGCTCTCAATGTAACAGACTTTGAGTTATATTTAACGAGGCAAGCTACCGCTTCATTCAGATTTATATAACATATTTTATTGTTATGGTATAATTTTATACTTTCCTTGAGTAATGGTCGACTCAATTGACTATAAACTACTGGAATATTACATATTGAAAGTAATGCGACATGAAATTATTTCTCTGTTTAATTATAAAGAAGAAAGTTGATAGATATAAAAATGACTTTCGTATAAGTAGGGCATTAGAGCATAGATATAATCTATACTAATATATAAAGAGAGTTTTGTTTGTTTGTTTGAACTTGCTAATCTCAGGAACAACTGGTCCGATTTGAAAAATAATTTCGGTGTTAGATAGCCCATTTATCGAGGAAGGCTATAGGCTATATCATCACGCTAAGACCAACAGGACCGGAGCACTGCGGGTGAAACACAGCTAGTTTTTTTTTTTTGAAGTGAAAACTTCTTTAGCGGCGTTGAGCACTTTTTCTGTAATGGGTATAAAATCTTAAACTCGCGTCAGGACACGTGACCTGATCGAAAAAGCTTAAGACGGATGGAGAGTAGACAGCTATCCCCTCTCTACTACGCGCGTTTTCACTTCTGCCGGCACTCCCGGAGTGCAACCCGTCTTTTTTTTTGTGTGGTGTCTCTCAATGTTAGCCAAAAGGGCTTCTACATTTTAACGCGGACGCGGGGGTGAACTGAAGGTTCACCCTGGTAACACAGCTAGTAGAATAGAAAATGTGTATTAATAATATCCTAATTTTAATTTTAGCAGTTTTACATAATATTATGCATATTGTATATCAAACAACATCTCTACATTTCAAACTCAAACTCAAACATTCATTTATTCAATTAGACTACTATTTAGTAGCACTTTCGAATCGTCATTACATGAGTATTTTTAACATTTACCATTGAGACGGTTCACGGTAGTATATTAAAGAAATGTTATCATAAAACTATTTTGATCCTATTGCTTAATTTAGAAGTCGAACTTTGTCTAATTACCGCAAAGGTACACACTACACAACTAGTAGTTACGACCTTATTTTACGAATGGGCTTCAGTGATCTAATTTGTCGTTTAAACTTTAAAATATATCTCATTGTTATAGTGAACGAATTTGTTTATTTAACTTATCCATTTCATTATTTTGTTTGTATAGAAAATATAGCATTATCTTCGTTAAAAAATATACGCCACACATTGCAATACTTCAAACGTCACTAAGAATATGTATTAAATCTGACCACAATAATATCACCAATCATCATAACTGTAGTATACATGTTACATATAAGATTGTCCGTCTGTCCGATACACCTTTTACATCATTAGAACGAGATCATACGATTAAATCAGTTAAGGAACATGACTTGGCGATATACTTATGTCGCGCCACACTATGCTCCTCGCGCTGCTCATGGCTCTGCTCATCGCGCTGCCGTTATTCGCCGCGGCATTGCCCTCTCTGGCCACACACTGCTCTACTCGCGCGATTAATCGCGACGCGGACGCTCCTCAGTTCGCACTCGTATTGCCGGTCCTTTGACTCGCGCGCAAATACCGACAAAATAGGGGGCAGTGAACAGGACGATGAGCACGACGAGTGGCATGACGAGTAACGTGGCCACACTATGTCTCTGCCTACTTTCCTCGTTACTTCCCATACCACTCGTCGAGTGTGTGGTCGGTCAGTAAGGAATACCTTTGTTATTTCTTTTAACGTATCAATGGATTTTAATTAATATCATTTTGTAGTAATTTGTTGTGTGTAGAAAGGAATTTTAGCGTACTTATTTTGTAGAGTCGAATTATAATTTAACCAATTTTTTTAAATTATTACAACAATTTTAATTTTTGATTTAACACGGTCAACATCATAACATGCAAAGACATAAAGTTGGAAGTTATATTACCTACTTATTTAAAGATAGCCGCTCAACCCGACTTCGCCCTGGAAGAAAACAAAGAAAAAGTCACTCATTCTGCTTGAGAAATAATTAATTATAAAATCTATTCAATCCTATTGGAACTAACTTCAAACAAAAACATCTCCTCCTTATATTTGTATAGATGTTTAATTAAACCAAACCAAAAAAGTAACAATTAAAATACACATTCTTTTAAATTTATCTATCAATAAATTATTCGACTTCTAAATTAAGTCGTATAATAATCTGGTTTATTTATTACTATCATAATGAATCTGTCTTATTTCTTTTAATTTTACATCTCAAGCTATCGAATTTAGCCCCAGGGTGAGATTCTATCTTAAAAATAATTACAAAATGAGACCTGATAGAAATTTTGAATATCTCAATTAATTTAATCTTTCAAATTTCAATTATTTTTAAGTCTCAGCTACAATAACAGAGTTTCTTGATATATTTAATACTATACTTACATGTAATAACTACTACTATGCTACGTAAGTAGATGGTCATAAATTTTAACATAACATGCGTTTATTTTGCATGTAAAATGTTAGGCACTTAGAATTATAGATGATATAATATATTTTAGGACGAAGTTATGGCAGAAAAAATACTTTGTTATCATCTATACTAATATTATAAAGCTGAAGAGTTTGTTTGTTTGAACGCGCTAATCTCAGGAACTACTGGTCCGATTTGAAATATTCTTTCGGTGTTAGATAGTCCATTCATCAAAGAAGGCAATAGGCTATATATCATTACGCTAAGACCAACAGGAGCAGAGCCACGAGGGTGAAACCGCGGAGCGCAGCTAGTTATAAATACAAAAGAAGAGTCAAAGATACTATAAAGAATACTATATTTGTATTTACATTTCCTGTCCCTTTTTCACATCAATAATATTGTTGAAATATTATATAATTACATAGTTAAAATCGAAGTATCATCTCACGCCCCACTGTTTCAAAGAAATAATAAAATTTGTACGTCGAAAGTCAAAATTGAACGCGATTTAATGCTATAAACATATTGTTACTCATATTTCGGATAAAATCAAAGAGTGATACGATTATACGTAAATTAAGCAATAACACTTACTTTTACTGATATTACCGATTCGGTTTTCATGCGTAGTACACATAAAATTTTATATTTTTTAACACGTATTTAAGGTATGAGCGGAAGCGATTGAAAAAGAAAACCAAATAATTTTATTTGAGCGCATCATGAACAGAAAAATTGTATGTTGTGTTGACTACGCTTAGATATTTACTTGTTACAATAATTTTAAAGTTGACATGGACGTAATTCAACTTGTAAAAACATTATAGATTTCACAGTACCATATACATATATTAAGTTTAAACAATTAAACTCTTTATATTAAATTTTACAATTTAAACTATTTGATACAACACTCTAAAATTCGAAATTATCAGCATTAAAACACGACCACACTAGTAAATGAAAGCCACTAGGTACACTTACAGATTACTTACAGTAAAAAGGATTATTTGAACACGCTCTTGCATTTTTGAATCGTTCAATTTTGACTCATACACGCTAACAGCTTATAACTTATACCACACGTAAAACGCGTTAGTCCGTACATTTTAACATACAAGCATCGATATATCTTGTAATGTTCGAATTAAGTACCATAAAAATCTTACCACCAACTTAACGGAGACATAAAAACGTTAAAATTACAAACACTTTGTAATCGATCGTGGCTCATCATATTTCGATAATTACTATTTATCGAGTTTAAAATTTGGTGAAGACAACGTTAAATGTCACACTAAAGGTACAAGTCCGAGACGGGCCGCAGACCGCAAACTGCAACAGCAAACTGCAAGCGACAGCACTTGTTTCTATGAACATCTATGAAATTGATTCCAAGCGCGGCAACACTGCTGCCTGCAGACGCAACGCGCAGCGTGCGGCCGCGGCGCGCAGCGACCGCAGACTGCAGTATGCAAATGCCAATTATTGCCATGGCAACTATTTGTTTATTTATATTTTAATTGGTGAATTCTTATGACTTTTGCGTTCTGTGCATTGTGCAGCCACGGCATGCAGCCGCAGTTGGAATAGCGACCGCAGGCAGCATTGCGGTAACCGCAGCCGGTAGCCACAGTGTCGCCTGCGGTTGCAGTCTGCGGCCCGTCTCGGACTTGTACCTTAATTATTGAGTTTGGCACATGCGTAGTTTTTTAAGACTGCGTAAGGAAATTTAAGTTGCTGCTTAATTTTACATCTAAATATTCTTAATTTTACTTCAATCAGCTTGGATGCGATTATTAAATGAAAACTCTTTCGTTTATATCCCTGATTGACATAATGTAAGGTAAGTTATTTAATTCTCTTCATAAATCAATCTGTATAAAAGTGTTATATATACGAATACGAGATAGTATATCTCAGGTTAACTAAGTTATGTCAGGTATAAGCGCAAAACGATGAATTACCAAAATGTATACAATATTTATATGCATATAGCCTCAACTTTTTCAGAATTCAAATACATATTTATGTAGTTTGTTACTTTTGCAGTAACAAACTACATAAATATGTATGTAGTTAAAGTATTTACTTTCTCAAAGATAAATATTATCACAATAAGATCATTTAAAGCAGTTAGTATGAAGAATTAAAAAACTTTCACCGCTAGACCCAACAAAACGAAATAATAAGCTTAATAAATAATTATCCAGTAATAAATAAATCAATTTGCTCCCATTAATCATTATATAGAGCGTTACGGAAGCTCTTGATATATATTTAATGATACACCATCAATCAACGTTGTTTTAATTTATTCTATATTGATTTTTAATCTATTTATTATTAGCTATGACCACCTCTTCGTTTATTGTCTTCATACTCGTGCTTATAAGTTTTTTTTTGTCATGGAAACTATTTTTTTCTGAGCGTAGTCTAATTTTATTCATAAATATAACTTACTAGCTTTCCGCCCGCGGCCGCGGCTTCACCCGCGTTTTCAAAGAAAAACCCGCATAGTTCCCGTTCCCGTGGGATTTCTAGGATAAAACCATTTCATGTGTTAATCCAAGTTACCTTCTATATGTGTGCTAAATTTCATTGTAATCGGTTCAGTAGTATTTACGTGAAAGAGTAACAAACACACACACACATCCTCACAAACTTTCGCATTTATAATATTAGTAAGAAGTAAGACTAGCTTTCTGCTTACAAATTACTTTTAAAAAAATTGGAGGTATTTGAATGGTTTTTAGCTTGTTGTATTTGTCTGCGCTTAGAATAGAATAATAACTGATAAAAACTAAACTAAAACATTAACTTAAGTAAAATCCATGATTCTTAATCTGAAACAATGATTCAATAAGTAAAACTATGTTTTCATAGAGCAGTTATAGTTGTCCAATCTGTACTTATTATTATCAAGCTGAAGAGTTTGTTTGTTTGAATGCGCTAATCTCGGGAACTACTGGTCCGATTTAAAAAAATATTTCGGTGTTAGATAGCCCATTCATCGAGGAAGGCTACAATATATCATCTCGCTAAGACCAACAGGAGAGGAGCATTGCGGGTGAAACCGTGGAGCACAGCTAGTTACTAGTTACTATAATCTAATAAAAAATATAATATCATCAGTAGGTTAGGATGTCTGGATGCATTTCAATGTCATATTTTGTTATACCGACGGTTATTCTCAATTCCAAACTAAGACATTTATTCCAAACGATAAAAAAGTATAAACCGCACAAATTAAATTGTACGTTATGCTCTTAAACAATGAGTTTTAAAAGCCAACAATTTGCGTCGGCTTATTTATTATGCAAGGAGCGTAAACACTACAAATGAGGCGCAGTAAACGGAGAGCTTAATCTTACTACTTGTTAGTGATATTATGGAAATTGGACCAATTAGACGCACTGCTGTTAAGGCGAAGCTCACTCGCAAGTTTATTCAATTAGTCTTGTTATAGTGTTGTTTTAATTTATTACAACCGTGTAGCTCTAGTAAACATTTTTTTTGTAAGAATTTTGGCTCTAATAAACGATGCATTTTTTGCTGTCCGCACGTCAATATTCATTCATAGTCACGTCGTTGTCACCTCGCGATATTCTTTTTTCGCCGCTCGTTGCGAAGATGAAATGAAAGAATGAATGAAAAATTATTTATTGTAAACCATATTGAACAAATTAAAAAGCTCAGTAACATGTAAGTTGTGTAGTTATCGCTGACGGTGATATCTACCAGGCAACCCAGATGACATGGAAAGTTTATATTGAGTCGCGGTATGATGATATGAAATTTATAATCAAGTCTGGAAAACTACACTTTGCTTGAAATCCCAAGCCACAAGATTATCTCTTTCTTATTAGTATTTAGGTTTTCAGTGTGCATAAATTTATTAAGACAAAGCAGGGCCTTAAGCTATCAGCTAGATTTATCGCGATGCCGCAAGTGAGCATAACTGACCTAACTAAACAAACTACCTTATTGCTAATCTACTGGCTTTGTCCATGCTTTTGTTGTAAGGCTTTTTGAACTTAATAAATAAATTATTTAACAAACATGTCAAAAATACTTTTTTATTTCAATACCTACCTCATAATATAGTGATTGTCATTTAGTAAAAAAATAATATAAAATGTTTTAACAAAAATTAAGTACTAGTATTAATACCACACGTCTATTTTTTTTTTCAAAAATCGTACTTAGGTAAATCGACTGAACGTAATAATATGATAGTTGTTATATTTTTTACGACCAGTCGGTGTTTTCAAAAGATATATCAATCAATTCAAATCTATCAAATTAATAAGCCACAATAAAGCCCTTTTTGTCTATCCCTACTAATATTATAAATGCGAAAGTAACTCTGTCTGTCTGTCTGTCTGTTACGCTTTCCCGCTTAAACCTCTCAACCGATTTTGATGAAATTTGGCAAAGACAATCTTTAGACCCTGAGAAAGAACATAGGCTACCTTTTATTGCGAAATATGTACCACGGGCGAAGCCGGGGCGGACCGCCAGTTATAATATAATTTATAAACACAATTTATAACACATAAAACGGAAGGCATTAGTATCAAAGTAGCTATTAAATTAACAGTTACAAAGCAGATATTATCTTGTATGGATACGATCAAGATATAGAGCCCACAAACAAGGCATGGAGTTCAGTGATGTTTAATGAAATAAAATAGTGTATTAATTACGATAGTATACGAAAATGATAAAAAAACGTGTGTACCGAGCACCCGTGTCAGAAGTGAAGCTTCTTTGGCAAGATTTGATTTTAATATCTTTGAAAGATATATAAAAAAAGAGTTTCGATGTACATAGTACATAGTACGTAAATTTCTATTTTACCTGAAAATACTTATCTGCTAAGCCGAGGTTTATACGATCTAACGCTCTCTACGATTTATGGACCTAATAAGTTCAAGTCTATTATATTACCTATATGTTTTAGTTTCCCACTTATTATTTATTAAACAGACATAGAGAAGCAAGTGTGTTTATCATGATATAACGTATAGAATAAGGCTGAACAACTTTCTATAGACCGGATAACCTTTTGAACTGGGGGTACATCTTTTTGAATGCTAGGAATATTAATATTTTATGCTATGTTAACGGTTTTAAAGCTTGATTTATTTATTAGTGGACATTGTTTTCTATAGAAGGCAAATATCGTATTATCTACATTCTACACTAATATTATAAAGCTGAAGAGTTTGTTTGAACGCGCTAATCTCAAGAACTACTGGTCCGATTTGAAAAATTCTTTCGGTTTTGTATAGCCCATTTATCGAGGAAGGCTATAGGCTGTATATCATCACGCTAAGACCAATAAAAACGGAGCCACGCGGGTGAAACCGCGGAGCACAGCTAGTTATGGTTTATTACGTAGTTTTATTAATTTTCTTATCTTCTTTGGAAATTTAGAAATTGACATGAATTGTATAAAATGGTAAGTCTCCAAAGAAATAACCACCAGAGAAACATTATTATAAAAGAGCGTAGATTTTATTTTAACAAGTAATAAGTTATAATTATGTATCAAAAGAAATGGTACTCGTAGATAATACTTTTGAGATATACAACATTTATCTTTGATGCTGAGCTGATTTATCTCCTTAAATTTGCCGCTATTACACAATTTTTAGTTGTTCCTCCATTTGATGCTCTTAAAATAACAAAACGTTAGAGTAGTAGTAACAAAAGTTAACAGCTTCTAGTTATTCGACTACAGTGCAGTGTTACAAAATTTTTTTATAACAATTACATTACCATTTACATCATACTGTACTTGCGTACACCGTCAACCGGCAATCAATTCAAACAAAATTGCTTTTTAAACCTCGCCAGCCATAAATTAAGTACCCGTGCATAAACATAGCCTAAAGAATCGATATAATGTATCGGTAATCGAAACTTTCATCGATACATTTAAATCGATTTTCGCTCAAAACTCGATATTAACCTTAATGAGTGTCGGTGCGTCCCAAGCGACATTAAAAACGTTCAAAACAGTGTGTGCCGCTTCGTTTATTATTTTATTTTTATGACTATGAATAATAATTAATTTTGCTATTATAATAGGTTAATGTTATTAATTTTACAACTTGTTTATGAAATGTTGGAAGGTTGCGCAGTTTAATATGATCATGGAATATATTAATTGAGTTTATTGTATTTTAATATTTCATACAATTTGGGTTAACTTTTAGTACGTAGTACGTATGTGTAGGTATCTATACATATTATATTATAATGTAGGTAAAAGAAATAACCAAATCTGCTGTTTTGAAATTTCAGGCTTCTAACAATTATTGTATAGTTAATTAATTAATTAATTGGTGTTAAAAATAAAGAAAATCCTTATAAGTGCAATTTTGTAAGTGACTAACTTGCTTTCATCGTTAAAAAACTTACAAATCTTAATTATGTTTGGTGTTATACGATAATATTTATTATATTATATTAACAAATGAGCGATGGGTCGTATTATAATATTATTTCTGGTTGGGGCTGAAAGAAAAAAACTTACTGGCAGTTCAAGAATATACCTAAAACGAATATAAAATGCACCCACCACACTTAAAACGGTAATGAAAAATTCTTGAAATAACCTATCAAAGTGTGATAAAAATTAAAATATTTAAACAAAGATAATATTTAAGATCCAAGGAGAACAAACCAACCTCGTTTTCGCACTGAAATCTATAGCGATCGAAATTCCAATAAAATTATGATGTAAGGTGTTATTTTAATGTTGTAACGGTTAATTATTGCATGATATTATATATATTATGCAGATTTTACATGTGCATTTCGTATAAACTCTTATACAAGCATGTATTCCAGGGTTCGTTTGTAAGATAGATATTTAGACGAAAAAGTCATTTTATAATTATATTTAGAATCGAACTCTATGCGAAAGCTTTGAATCTATTTCAATTATTTAAATTGCAAAATAGTTGTGCCCTGCGGTTTCAATCGCATTTTTTCCCTCAATTGATCTTAGCGTCATGATCATATTATAGACTATCTAAGACTTAAATAATTTATTAAATCAGACTAGTACGACCCGAGATTACGCTCAATAAAACAAAGTATTCAGCTTTATACATAATATTATATTATTATAGATAGATATAAATTTATCCGTCGATTGAAATTACTCTATTTTTTCCTTTCAACGAAGTTGTTCTTCCAATAGTTCTACTTTCAAGAAATGTTTTTAAATTTTGCGAAACAGTTACTCTATGCTTCATTCATTTTATAAATTATAGGTAACAGTTATGATTCGAAATAGTATTAAAAATTAATCGATTTCTCGTAAATAAATATTTATTCATATAGGTATGTATTTTTTGGATATTAATTAACTATGTTTACGATTTAAGAGATAATATTGTACCTAGAGGATTAATCAAAGTATTTAGTTACTTCTGTTTCGTAAAATGTTGTTGATTTTAATGAAATATCCACACATATTATTAAAACATATTTATTTTTTAAATTAAGTACATGATAGTGGGTGTTGTACTTATCTATCATAACATATTAATTTATTTATAAAAGTAATACTATTTTAATTGGAACTTTTTTATTTCAGCCCAATAAGTGCTTGAGCATTATTATCTTTTAAATCTAATAATTTAAATCAATTTACCGTTTATGATTCAGTGATGTCAGTACAAAAAAAAAAAAACTTTCTACTACACCCTGTAAACGTACACTTGTTCAGAAACCACGTACGCCAGTAGGTGTCGGAGTCACGTTTTGGAATCGCATCAAAATTATAAAGTTAAGTGAATTTCGTTCGGGAACGTAATGGCGGGCTTAATGACAGCTGTCAGCGACAAACGCCGAAATACGGAATTATATCGGTAACTAATGACTATATAGTTTGTATTGGATTCCGTTGTACAAATTGGATTATTTATGACCGTATATGAAAAATTTCGACCGGCCCTTCGGTATATGTATGTGTAAATTACGTATAAGTTTTATACGTAATAAGTAGTTGGCTCATGGATCATTTTTTTTTCTATATATAGTTTTAAATTAAATGGAATGGAAGCATCCATTTCGAATAATATGGCTAACTGTTGCATTGACAACCTCTTAGGTGAATTTCCTAGTAACATTGCTCAGTTCCTCATTGCGAGAAGACCGTGTCCCAGCAGTGGGAACATAGTGGGCTGATGATGATTGTAGGTATATACCTACAATCATCATCAGCCCACTGTAGCATATATATGCTACAGTCAAAACCCTGAACCAGTCAATATCCTTATTGACGGTTATTAAGCTTATTGACTAAGGGCGTCGGTTAATATCCTTATTGACTGATTTTATCTGATAAAATCAGTTAATAAGGATAATAACCGACGCCCTTAGTCAATAACCTTATTAACTGATTTAAAGAGCAGACATTCAGTCAATATAGGTTTGAATAGATTTTAACACTTAAATCTTTCTGTAATGTGCGGTATGATGATGATGATGATGATGATGATGATGATGATGATGATGACGACGACGACGACGACGATGACGACGATGATGATGATGATGATGATGATGATGATGATGATGATGATAGTAAAACAATAGCGAGTTTTACTTGCCCATTACAGAAAGGTTTAAGTGTCAAATTCGACCCAGTAGGTTAGGTTAGGTTTGAACTGCGACCCTCACGCACGAGCCGAGCGAGCGTAGCGAGCGTGCCGCGGCAGCGGCCGGCGAGTGCCAGAACCGACTCGCTATTGTTTTACTTGCCCATTACAGAAAGATTTAAGTGTTAAAATCTATTCAAACCTGTATTGACTGAATGTCTGCTCTTTAAATCAGTTAATAAGGTTATTGACTAAGGGTGCCGGTCAATATCCTTATTAACTGATTTTATCAGATAAAATCAGTCAATAAGGATATTAACCGACGCCCTTAGTCAATAAGCTTAATAACCGGTCAATAAGGATATTGACTGGTTCAGGGTTTTGACTGTAACATATACATGTATAGTTGGCTTCAAATGTAATGTTTAATGGCAATAAATTCAATGCCTGTTATAGGATTTATTTTAAAATCGATTTGTTTGCAAAGTGTTTTTATTAGCGGATGAATGGTCCATGTATTGAAGTCTCTCCTAGACTCTTTTACGACTCTTTGATAAAATAATTTAACGTACGGATGTTATTCATTAAAAAATATTAAACAATGAAATTTTAATGTTCTTGATCAATAAATGTTATTTTAATTTTAATTTTGTCTAATTTATTTAGTTTTTGTTTAGTGCATAGTCAAGCAAAGCTCTAGTTAACAATAAAATAGTTTTTGCACTAACTTTACGACTAATGAGCGAAAAATAGTTGTTCATTAAGTGAGAAGTTATGTCGCTATGTTTAGTGGAGCGTATTAACTCATGTTTCTGTGGCCTTTGTTCAAGGTATTGTCTAATTTGCGGAAAGAGGCAATATATTTATTTCTATTGGACTAATTGCTACTGTATTTGGTATTTTCATTTATTGCAATTTTTGCAATGATGCTTATGAGTATGGTAAGGTGTGTTTGGATTTATTTTAAGAAGAGAATCAAAATTAATCATTATGAACCAATCTATTGTAGAGATTTAAATCGCTTATGACCAATTATATTAAACATCCAAAACCAATTCGAAAAAAATTGTCGGAAAAGAGAAATTAGTAGATAATTAAGGAAATTCAGATCAAAGAAAGTTAAATATTCAGATAAATACGCAAACATTGATTTTAAAAAATATTATCTACCTACTACTTACTATCTTATTTAAATTTTTTATACCTACTGCATATCAAATCACAAGCTTATCTATAAATCAATACTTATTGATTGAATACAGAAAATATTGCATCAATAAAAATTGTTTTTAAATGCTAACAATACATAAAATGTCAAAACTTCAATTGTATAATGGTCTAAGATCCGAATATAAGTCGAAATGCAACGGCGTGATAATAGAATGAGACCAATTTTATAATAAATTTAGTGTATTAAAAATGGGTTGACTGGGAAAATCCTGGACAGGACATTTTTAATGAATTAAAAAAAAAACATTTTTTTTTAATTAATTGCAGTATCAACATAATAAAAAAAATTTATAATAGACTTAAAGTATGAAACCTACAGAATGTGCAGTCATAGTCGTTTTCTAATATTTACCGGGACAAACGGCTAGGTTGGCAGGTATAAACAGGTATGTCGGTACCAGTTACTTTCACTTGATAGGATGATGAAAAAAAAATTATGCCAGCGCTGTTTTATTACAAAATTGTTTTATTATCTCGAAACTGCAATTAATAAAAAATGAAAATAAAAGATTTTTTAATAATTAATAAAAAATATCCTGTCCAGGATTTTCCCAGTCAACCCATTTTTAATACATTTTTTAATACACTAAATTTATTATAAAATTGGTCTCATTCTATTATCACGCCGTTGCATTTCGACTTATATTCGGATCTTAGACCATAAACAATTAACAGAAATTGTATTTTATGTTGACAGTGCTATTGGTATTCATTCAGCGTTCATATTATGTATATCTTTATATATTTTACCTCTTCAATTACGGAATTAGTTCTGGTCAACATAATTTTTCTATATAAAGAATAAGAGCCTATTAAATCACCAGTTCACCTTTCATGTTTAATGAAACAAAAAACTCATACGATTTCGTTTTTGTATAAAATAATATAACTTACATTTTGAGTACTGTGATCTCTATACGGTTATAAGCGGTAATAAATATAGTTCTGCAAGTTTAAAAGATTCGTTTTTTACGAAATTGTACACGATTTTAAACCTTATTTCAATGACATAAAAACTATGTTTTTAAATCTAACGGTAAATTTAAAACGCCCTTACTGTGCCTTACCTTTTGAATACATAAAAAGATGTGAATCGATTACGCGGTTCTGAATTTATTTGGAGAATCGAGATCTCGATTTTAAAATATCGATTTTCTTGACATTTCACGGAATTTTTATTTGTTTCCAAAATGTATGGGTACACGACATGACAATAAAGCCGTATGCAGTTTATGGTTTTTTGGCGAAAACATCGTTTTTGTTTTAGCGATCTTGTGCATACCAATACTTATTATAATTTGTAATACAGGTTCAGAATTATGTTTAAAGAAATTATAACATAACATTATTATAATGTGCTAAAAAAACCATTGAAGTAATTTGCTGTAACAAAAAATATACGACAGAACACTATATTATCTAGAACTAATCTATTCCTCCAAAACATACAAAATAAACCCATACTATTCGTAGTCCCAACATAAAGTCCATTGTTACATTTCTGGCATGTTCAGCTCAAGCAAGTTTCATTGTTGATACTTGATAGCATCGCACGCGAGATACCGATTGACGATACTGCCTTGCTACTGTGGTCATGATTGATGTAACTGCCTTACACTATACTGTGGTCATGATTGACGTTACTGCTTGTAGTTTACTGTGGTCATGATTGACGCACAAGGTGTTAATGGGGCATATTGTCTAGACTCTGGAGTCTAGACCATTTGAATGAGACCTTATAGATTAGATTCTATGATTTGAGTTCAGATGGACAGTATTTCCTGTGTTTGGTAGCGTTCAGGAGTTTTAGTAAAAGGTTTAGAATGATGAAAATAATATTTGGTGGAAAGTTAAATAAGATTTTTGGCAATATTTATTCGAGGCAAATCTGTCGTACGCTGTTTACAAAAATTGTGACAATTGTATATTACATAAACACAATAACAATATACACTATACAGCGTGTCCCACTGTTGGTAGGTATACTAAGCTCAAAGTAGGTTATAGTTTTGCATACGCTGAGTACGTAAAAAATACTTATAAAATTCCAGACGCATTTTTTTTTCAAATAGATGAATTCTTAAAACTCTATGTGTACACCCATAACAAGCAACCCGCTCAACTTTGCCACCAGCACGTGAGCTATCGTTTAAGATTAAGTTTTCATAGAAAAAATGCTCACATTAGAGAAGCGGTATATGCCGGCTGCGCGAAGCTAGAGAAGAAAACATGGATTTTCAGGAAAAATTTAGCAAAAAATTTTTGACGTAATTTTGTTGTTTAAGTATTTTTTACGTGATCAGCGTATGCAAAACTAAAAGTCTCTTCGCGCTTAGTATACCAATAGTGGGACACCCTGTATAAAATATATAGTACAATAACAATATATAAATAACTAAATAGGTACTAATACAATATTCTCGTTTAAAATTTGGTTATTTAATATTTACGTATTAAACAGATAACTACTTCAATTCATGGAAATGATAAATGTATTGAATTCTAGATTTAACCCTCTAGAATTGTCCTGTAAAATGTTTTATGCATTAATCGCTTTTAAATGTTAAAACTATACAATTTATAAATTGCAGTAAAAGCTTGTTTACATGACTTTTAGTGTTATCTCCAGCACATCTTTATAGATGAAAAAAACTTTCGATTTAAACATAAATATACAAATACAACGAATAACAACAAACGAACATAATTTATTTACTGTACTTTGTATAAATAATGCAACTTTGAACATCTGTGAGTTATTTATTCACTTTCATATTTCTGAATTTAATTGAATATAATATTATTATATTCGCATGCTTCTAAATTCATCACTGCTTGGACGGTGAAGGAAAACATCGTGAGGAAACCGACATGTCGAAGAATCAAAAAGTTTGACGACATGACGTGACAATGTGACATCTGCCAACCCGCACTTGGCTAGCATGGTGGATTACGGCCTGATCCCGGGAGGCCCGGCCCAGCAGTGGGAACATAAAGGGCTGATGATGATGATGATATTTATGAAATTGTATTTAAATTACACAGAAGATTTATTCCATTAGCCTATGTATTAAATACCTACTGTGTCTTGAAATAGGAAGTTTCATTTTATTTTAGCATGATTACCAAATAGGTATAAATAACAATACAATAAGCAAATATATTACACGTATTTATGATATGAAAAATATAAACTATACTTCACATTTTTTATGCCACAATACAAACTACAAAACCGCAAAGCTCTCATTACATAAAATCTAAAACATCCCTGACAATTCTAAGAAAGAAGCCTCCACAATTCGGTCGGCTAATTGTTTTTGAACTAGTAATTGCCTTTCCCGGCTATAATAGCCCCATTAAAGTTCCTTGTTCCTTCGGCACTAGAAAGAGGTCTGTTCTATAGATTCTTACGCAGTTAATAAATTTGCGGGGAAAATAAAAAGTGACCATTTGAGAGCGCTCGCTGATTTATACAATTGACTGTAATTATAGCGTGGGTAAGGAATGAGATTTGCTACGTAAATGTACATTGTACATATAGGTTGGTATTTTTGTTTTTAGATGAATAACGAAGTGTAAAGTATCATCGTTAGATGTACCTTGTTGTGTTTTTTAATTAAAGTATGTTAACTTTAAACTGAGTTGTTTGTGGGTGTGTGTGTGTGTGTTTTTGTTTTACTTAACCAGTGCATGGATTGTTACAGGGAAATGTCATTGTATTTAATAAAATTCAAAACGAGAATTTACTAATTTCCACATTAAAAAAATAGAATTATTAAATTGCTGAATCTTTGATCACTTTCCATTCGAACGAGCATTATATTTTTTATAAATTTTTGTTCATTGAAACGTACCTTTGACTAAATTTTGTAAACATACATACAAAACTGGACGAATTGTGAGTCTCTCTTTCCAGTTAAAGGTTGTATCTTAAACTGTTAATCAAAACATGGATCGAAGTTGATAATATAATCGGTAACATAAGCCCCGCCTCGGAACAGTATATTCATCGTTTCGAATCGAAAATAAGCATGTTTTCGTACATTTAATTGTAACGTACATATGACGTACCTATAGCATAGGTATGCGTTGTATATAATGGATTGTGGAAGATCATCATGATAGATTATTCTAGCCTTGCTGTTATTTATTCTGTTTAAATATGCTTGACCGGGTTAAAAATAAAATGTAAACATAGAGTTAACAATATAATGTAAAACAAAATAATAATTGTTTTTATAATAATATAATAGCAATGATGACATAAACATTGTTTGTAATTTTTTTTTCTCAAATATAAACAATATTATTTTAGATACTGTACTTTACAAGAAAAAATATACTTATACGTAATATACTACCACTAATATAAAATATAAATAATACCACTAATGCAAAGGGGTTTCAAAATAAAGAAATATATACTTTAAGATATTGTTTATGTTAACATTATGTATTTCCTGCATAACTAATTTTAATGTTAAACAGCTGAAGGTATTAATATTAAACACTAAAATTGTGTAGGTATTTCAAATATAACCTAACCTACTTAACACAATATAGGTACGTTCTATAGCCTAACTGTATCACATAGCCCTATCAATCGATATAAAGCCATCAACATTCGACTATTGCATTAGCATAGAAATTGCTAGAAGCATCGTCCCTTTACCCTTATCAAGTTGCATTCGTGAGAAACAAACTGAGAACTGGCAATATTCCGTTTATGAAAAACTTTTACTGTCGATTTATTCAAAAATACAGCGAGAAACCGAGATCTCGATTAGTCACGATCGATTGTGATTCCGATTTCTAATTCGATAACTAAATGCAAAATCGATATGGGAATCGATTTTGATGAAGTTGTTTGACGATAAATATCTTGTTAAGCACTTGATTAACTGTAAGTAAATTATTTCCAATTTTTTAGCATACGTGCAATATGAACTTATTTTGATCAGCTTTGATTTGATACGGTATGCGTTCATATAATGTATTTTGTTAATTACCTATCGAACGTTTTTTTATGAAAAATAGATATAGGTAGATAGCATAGAGCGTTAAAGAGAAATGCTCCGGAAAGTATATATTACTAGCTGTGCCCTGCGGTTTTACCCGCAGTGCTCCGCTCCTGTTGGTCTTAGCATGATGATTTATAACCTATAGCCTTCCTCGATAAATGGGCTATCTAACACCGCAAGATTTTTTCAAATCGGACCAGTAATTCCTGAGATTAGCGCGTTCAAACAAACAAACAAACTCTTCAGTTTTATAATATTAGTATAGATTTATGCCCTCTGTGAAATTTATAAAGTAAAATCACTCGTTACACTTTATTTTTGGCTGGGTACAGTAAATAAATAAAAACACAGTTGTTCGAGCATATCTTACCACTATCAAAATCTGTCTAGCCTCATAAATTGTCAAAACCAATGTGACTCAATGTTTTGTGTAAAATATTATCAGTGTGAAGAAATTATATTATGTTTTTACTAAATTATGTTTTCGATAGATGTAATAGTTAAACTATTTGGAAATATAATATATCTTAGTGAAAGTCAACATTTAATAATAAACTTACTAGCTTTCCGCCCGCGGCCGCGGCTTTACCCGCGTTTTCAAAGAAAAACCCGCATAGTTCCCGTTCCCGTGGGATTTCCGGGATACAACCTATCCTATGTGTTAATCCAAGTTACCCTCTATATGTGTGCTAAATTTCATTGTAATCGGTTCAGTAGTATTTGCGTGAAAGAGTAACAAACACACACACATCCTCACAAACTTTCGCATTTATAATATTAGTAGGATTGCCAAATTTTGATTTATTATTCAATTTGTTGTTCGTTTTTATATTTTAATCAGACGCTTTTGTTTTAATTTGATTCTTTTGGGAACGTTCATTAATTATGGTGCGTCTATTAAACAGAAATCGAATGAAATTATAAATGCCAATAATAATATTATTTATGATTCATCTTTATTCGAGTACGATTCGAACGATATTAGTTATACAAAGTAGCTCCCTACAAAATTTTAGAGATATCGTCATTTTAATAACTCGCGCCGTTCTCGCGCGACCACCCAGAATTGCCTACACAGATTCGCGAAACCGTGCAAAATGGCCGCCACACACGAAAGGATATAGATTCGTTTAAATAAGTTCAACGTAAATTAGTGATGATATCATTGCAAATATCAAGATTGATTGAGTCAAGTTTCATTTGACTGCTTCGTTCGACAACATAGTATTATTATGTTAAAAATGTATTTAAAATAGATTAAATGTAACATATCATATACCTATTAAAATTAAATACAGATAATATTTATTATTTCTTAGGTAAAACATAAATTAAAAATGAGGAATCGCTCGATCATCAACAAATTATGTTTTAAAAATATATTTTAAATACATTTCAAGGTCACATTTTATACATTTTAGGAATAAATACACTCACATCTTCAAAACTTACATTAAATTAAAAATCATAAATAGCAAAAAAAATAACGGTAAATACAATTATTGACTTACTCAAACTACACGATTAGCCCAAAACCCACAAATCTTCGATTTCAATTAATTCCAAGAAAACTGCAACGAAATTGCAATCGCAATCGAATTTCGAATCATCTTGGACTGGTTGTTATTGATTTTTTTTTAATTACGAGGACGTGGCTTACGTTCGCTTGTTCATTTTAAATATTTCCGTGAAACTATAAAACGCCAATCTTATGTATCGTAAGTTGCTTCAAAATCAATTTTCTTGTTTATTCTGGACACTAAAAGCAGGTATTGACTGATCATTACTTAGACCAAAAGATATTTCTGGTAGGGCTACCGAATATCACTTTTTGATGTAACAATTTATTCACTGCACACATGTCTGTTTTTTTTGTTTATAAAAAAGTTTCAAATTAAAATTAGTTAGTAACTGATTATTGGAATTAATATTATTTAAGTTGTTTTTATTTTAAAAGTAGATACTATATTTAAGTTAATAATTTATTACATTACACGTGTAAAATATATGTTTTGTGAATTTTGGCTGTTTATGAAAAAGCCTTTGCCTAATGCGCGCTGTCAAAATTCCCGCCAGCCGCAACCCTGTTTTCGCGCGTTTTCTACGAAAGCACTTAAAAAATATCGATACCCAAATTTTCAATTAAGTGTCATAATGGTGGTACGGGGACGAATTCTTGAAATTTATTATTTCGCCCTGAATTTCGTACGTGCAAGCATTTATTATGGTAAATCGTGTTGAATAAAAAAGAAGAATATGGATAATGGTAAGTCGATGTTTTGGTGGTTACAAGGCATTAATTACACAGTTATTATTATATGGAATATTATGATAGCTATAGAATTTTAACAGTAAAAGTTGACAGTATCTGCCAAAAAGGCAGTTAAACTTTACACATTTGGTTTGGTATTTTTATTAATATGTCGTTTATTGTACTCATTGATATTTCATAATGAGGTTTGAATTGCAGCAGTAGGAATGTCTTGCCTTGTATTGGGTTCAGGTAACGACCTACTTAATGTTATCAATTCATGCTCGACATTTAAACGTATTATTTCAACAAACGAAATAATGCTTATAACACTTTCAATTACTCATTTGAAAATGACGGATGTCATAAAAATTGTTTTTAGTATTTTCTTGTGTTTGATTTTACGCGAGTATATTAGAAATTAACGACTGTTATTAGCGTGAACAGTGAACACTCTAGTTGTATAGTGTTCGAAATGTCAGGATAAATAATATTAATTATTATACCTAATAAATAAATCACGTTAAAATGTCTGCTATATCTATATTTTGTTTTTATTTAAATTCTTATCGGTCAAGATCATTCCTAGCTATATTTGTTGGAAATAGGAGAAGGCTTTTATCTAATCCGCTGTCACTTATAGCTGCTATAGATTTGAAAATTTAAATTTGCTCAGATTCTCTCACTTCCAAATTTTGATTATATATTTACTTTACGTAGTTAACACACCTTAATCCCACCAAAATTACATGTGACAATTCTCACTGGCACTTTAAGCGTTAAATTAAATCCGCACCTATACACTTGTTACGTTATTTTATAATTTGTTCGATTATGTACGCATTATAATGAATAAATCTCTTTCCCTTTCAACGCATTTTTACATGACAGAGTAATCTTTAAGACAAAAATGTCCAAATATCTTGTTAACAACAATTTACCTACAATTATCTCGATAAGGCACCGGCGATAAGGCTCTTGATTAAAAACCCATATACGTGTTAACTGCGAATTCATACGATAATTTCACACTAATTTATCACCATTTTTTTCTCGTTAATACTATATTTTATTGGCTATGAATATTTTTGTTTTTAATTAATATGGGCTGTTGTGTTCAGATTTTATCGTTGCTTGGACATTGTTGTGGGCATATTATTCTTGTATACAGTGCAGGATATAATTAAATTTGTTTTCATATGTATAGCATCAAGCACACAATACACATATTATATTTATTAAAAAAAATACCGATTAGCTTTATATATACCAGTGTGTGTAATATAATATAGTAGCTTTCCTCCCGCTGCTTCGCTCGCGTTTTCAAAAAAAAACCCGCATAGTTCCCGTTCCAGTAGTTTATGCGTGAAAACCATACATACATACATACATACATACATAATTACAAACATTTCCTCTTTATAATATTAGTATAGAATACGATTTATTTTAAATGTAATAACTAATAACAAGTTACAATAACGTTCTGTTGATTAATTAGTTGATATTAATTGTATTAAGAAGAAATAAGAAGAAGAATATCGGCGCCATAGTGACAGTTTACTGTCGCGTTCCGTACGGTGAGTGAGGGATCTGGAGGCCCACATCCCCTCCCATCCCCTACCCATCCTCTCCTTCCCTATCCTCATTCCCTCCCATCCTCGCCCCTTCTACCTAACTCCTTCCAAATCCCTTTGAGGACAGCAACACATCCACTTCCCAGTGGAGTGGATGCTTATGGGCGGCGTGTATCGCTTAACACCAGGCGACGCGTCTGCTCGTTTGCTATCCTATAGCATTAAAAAAAAAAAAAAAAAGAAGAAGGATGCACTAATGTTCATTTACTATTGAGTAAATAACTAAGCAGGTATTCTATTTTGACTTTATGAATAAATTAATGAAATTTGAATGTATTGCTTTCAATTTAAGTCTTACATATAACTAGTATTATTTATATAAAAGCCTTATCAATTACGAAGTCTACAAAATTCAAATCAACATATTTTGACAACCTAAAAACAAGTTCATGCCAAACAGATATAGGTAGATAGCATATACATATATAATATGTACATTGTACATATAATATTATGTTACATAATATGATATGCTAGCTATCTACCTAAATTCATGGAAAGAATAAAGGTGTAGCTATTGGTAACACTATTGCTTAGCACTAGACGAAGCCACTGTTCCACAATTATAATTATCATTAAACCAACTATACTAAATATGTCACAACATCGCATGCACTAACCAGTTAATTTTAATTAATCCACCAATAAATAACGAGTAAAACCGGGCGCGAAGCAGCGTCGCATGTCGTCACGTATGCCATATTTATATCAATATCGGATTTCAATATATTGCGCCAGTCACAACTGTTACCACTTACTATCTTTGAGAATTATTGTACTAACCTTATAGTCCGAGAGACAGTGGTGGACTTTGGCTCTTTCAATGTAACTGCGTGAATTTTTGAATCATTAAAAAATGTTAAAATCATGTTAAAAAGATATAGTTTGCCGATTTGTGAATTGAGTATTATAACTCTATTCTTATCTCATTCTGACAATTTCAACGAATTTAAAGACAATTGAGAAGTTACGCTTTACGGACTACTAAATGTTTTGGACTGGCAGATTGAGTTGGTGAATATCTATTGTATTTATTTAAAACGTTATTCATTTAAATTTTACCAATATAATCATAATCCGTATTCAGTTACAGTTACCTACCATTAATATTAAACTCGTATATTCAGTAAGGTATACAATCTTTCAGCTGTATTCAATCAAATCTCTAAATATAACAATATTATTGTCGTCAGCTCTCAGCCTATCCAATACGGACTCCCGTATAATAAATTGAAAGATAAATCCGCACAGGACTAATTTCAATGTGTTTTTGATATCTTTTTAAAATTGAGACCCATTAAGGGTCCGTTTTCGAATAAATCAGATTGTAGAGTTGTTTATAGTAATTAGTAATATTTTGGTAATGCACTGATAGTCGGGTGTGAACTTTATCAAAATGTTTTATCGTATTACAGTAATATTGTTGTTTTTAAGTTTTTGTTTTTGTTCACACATCTGTATATTTAAACAATATTTATGTAAGTTCTGGTAAAAAAGAGTATTTAAATAAAAACTAATCTATAGTTTTTATCTTTCAGAAACCCTACTGAACTCGGTTAACGTAAATAATCTTTTGAAAGCTACCTTCAAATGTATTCCTCCTATATTATTTTTAAAATGATTAATTTTCAATTCCTAAAATATTATCTAGGTAATACGTTGACAACTAAACGACTTTTTCACATAGGTAGGTACTATTACGTCAAGAACTTTGACCAAAATAGATTAATTTATTTTATTGCACCAATTCAGTTCAGAAACTTCTATAATCCGATATTCATAGAACTTTCAACAGTATTGCATTATTATTTTATTAGTTTATTATATAAGCTATATTTGATTTTAAAAACTTTTATTTTATCACAGACCAACCTCAGCGGAGCGACTCGTAAATAATAAATTCATAAACATTTATCGATTATGTTTTTACGAGGCTTGTGAAGGCTATTTGTGTAGGCTATAAATATATTTTTTAAAGGAATTCAGGTCAAATATAGCGTGACAACATCTCACTTCAAATATTAAACCTTTAACCCACATTACCATGCAAGATTAATAAAGTGAATAAAATTTGACACAATATAGTGTTAAAAATATAAAAAATGTTAAAGAATTCGAAGATTCTGCCAATTGCAATATTCTTTATGATACGATTTTCAAATAAATATGACATAATTAATTGGTTGATTCAATTTTTATTTTAAATAAATAAATAAACAAGGATTAGGAAATAAGGAAGCCGTGTTTATTAACTTACCTTTATCAAACGTAAAAAATACATAATAATATGTTTTCTATTAAAAGTTGTATTGAGCTATAATGATTGAATAAAAAAATATAGAGTTGGTATCTTTTAATTTGAAATTTAAAATTATTTGTTGAAATCACCATTTCATTTTGATCTCCAAAAATCGCATGTTATCTGGATATTATAATATTTACATTTGTATCAATAAAAATTAATGGTAACAGTTATATATATATATTATGAAATAGTGTAATCTCGTGACAAATATATTTAAAAAATGCCAGAATTAATGATAAATTCACATTAAAATTGTGAAAATAATATATCGCTAGTTTATACAACTGTCTCGTTTGATTTTTACGAACATTTGTTACCTATCTGATCAAAATAATATTATCTGTATTTCAGATATTAAGAAATTTAATAACAGAAATACTACTAACTAGCAATCAATACAATGCACAATTGCACGACTTTTGTATAAGGTATACATGATCATTGTGTAAATACGGGGACTTCTTTTTGAATATTAAAGGAATACTACCTAATATCCTTGCTTTCAATAATATAGAAAACTAGCAAACCGGGCGAACTCCGTTTCGCCATCAGAGACAGCTTTTCTTTGCTATAAACCTCACGGAGCCCGATATCTTTCCAACAAATGCAAAACCGTGGAAATCGGTTGTAGCGTTCTGGAGTTATAGCGTCAGGAAGGAAAACCCGACTTATTTTTATATAGTAGATAAATCAAAGCCAACGCAAATGAGATCACGAGCGGAGTCACAGGCTACGCCTAGTGTACCACTAATAGCAGAAGCTATTGCTACCTTCATAAATTATTGTCGTCAAAGATTACGTATCTCCACAGATACGGATTATTATTTTTTATGGCTTTTAGGTTAGATACTCTGAGAGGTTTGATAAGGAATGATATTAATGTGGGTACGTGTTCTGATTATTTCAAAAGTGTTATTTAAATGCTGCTAAATGTGTATTGATAATATGCTTCAAATGTTGCTTATTTATTTAATTTAAAAGAAGAAAAAATTTAAAAAGGTTTTTAAGCAAATTGTGCTCTTTATTACCTAGTCACTATTGCTTTTCTATTTTAACAAGGAGGCTTTTCCATACATAATACGTAATTAGGCATCTCTACGACTTATGAATCCATTACAAAAAACTACATGTTTCATTCGTGAACTATTGGTTATAGTATAGGGAATGTTGATACACAATAAAATTCGTAGTTCTCAATTCGTAGCGTACCTTTATACTTTTTGTTTATATTTTATTTTTATCCTAAGGAATATTGTTTAAGATAATAATCTATGACGCAATAACCTCGCACAAATTGATCTCACAGTCCCCAGATAATTGATATCCACATGGGAGGCGCCAATTTATACGCCTTTAATTGGACGAGAGTCTCCTGAGCTGGGCTTCTTGACCCTGGGCTAATATTCACACCTACGGATTACTAGTTATTTTCATAACGTTATGCACTCGGATTTGCGTTATGGATTTATATTATTTTTCTTATAACTAAGATATTATTTTCTATCTATTTATAACTAAGATATTTCCTAAAATAACAGCATTCTGCAAGTGAAATCTTGCAGAAACGTATGACAGATTTTCTCAGACTGATCTGTTAAAGATTTAACGATAGACACTTGAATTTTTATCAATAAGCATCTCTCAAATCTCTACTTTACGAACTTGTGTCATGATATTATTATAACATCGCCATAGTATGAAAATTTTATGGTTGTCATTCAATAACTTATATTATAATTCTTATTCAACGCTTAATTTTTCGAAGCAAAAATAGTATTTCACTCCCTTTGCCAAGACATTGTTACCCAAGGACAAGGTCCTATTTTTTTTTTTTTTTTTTTTTTTTGGG
>CAJQZM010035081.1:37792-53563 GCA_907164665.1 Colias nastes
TCGTCTTCGCCGGCGAAGACGGTGTACGCTTTCTGCTGTGGTGTGTGCGGTGTCGCGGTTTGTTCGACGTTGGACTTCAATCGCCGAGTCTAGCCGTGCGTTAGCTTTGGTAATATCATCGTCGGAGTCGTCCAAGACGTGTCTTGGCCGCCTGCGACGATGAGTGGGATCGGGATTCGCGACGTATGCGATGGCCTTTGTCACCAGTGGGTTGGGGTGGTTTTTAGCCTTGTCGAAGTAGCGCTTAGACGCTTGCTTCATCCATTGGGCTATGGTGGGGAGTTCTAGGTCCCTATGTAGGTCCACGTTACGCACGAACCAGGGCGCTCCAGTCGCTGTTCTCATGAACCGCGACTGAATCGTCTGGAGTTTGTGTATGGAGCTGGGAGCGCAATGCGCGAAAACTACACTACTATAAGTGAGGATTGGACGGACCACCGTTTTGTAAAGTGTCACCTTATTTCTAAGGGACATTTTACTGCGTTTGTTAATAAGGTAATAGAGCCGGCTAAGAACATAGCTGGCTTTCTTACGGACTGCCTTAATGTGGGCGTTAAATGACATGTGTGCGTCTAGAGTGACGCCTAAGAATTTAGTATGCTTTTGCCACGGAATGACTTGGCCATAGAGTTTGACACTATCTATGGCCTCGGGGCCGCCGCGCCTGAAGAGCACGGCGGCGCTCTTGTCGGGGTTCACAGTGATGCCCCATTTGTGAAACCATTTGCCTAATGCATCGGTCGCGGATTGTAGGAGTGGAGCTATTCTTTTGCGGTGTGGACTCGACACGTAGAGTGCCGTGTCGTCCGCGAAGAGGGATAGTTGCACTTTATCGTGCTTTGGAATGTCGCTAGTGTATAGCGCGAATAGAAGGGGCGACAAGACGGAGCCCTGAGGGACTCCGGCCTGGATGGGACGTGAAGACGAGAGCGTGCCGTCTAATCTGTAGCGGAAGGACCGGTTAGACAAGTAGTCTCGTATGATGAACACGAGACAGTCTGGCACGCCGAGAGTGTACAGTTTGTAAATCAAACCGTTGTGCCAGACCTTGTCGAACGCCTTTGCTACGTCAAAGAAGACCGCTCCCGTTCTATGGGGTCTGAGGCGGGTGAGGCCCGCGAGAATGTACTCCGTGATGCGGTGTACTTGGTGAGGACATGAGTGAGCTCGCCTAAAGCCGAATTGTTCGTCTGGGAGCAGCTTTTTGGCAATGACTGCGTCCCAGAGGCGTTTGGAGATGATTCTCTCATAGATTTTCCCCAGAGAGCTGAGGAGACTAATAGGTCGGTAGCTAGATGCCACGTTCCGGGGTTTGCCCGGTTTGTGGATCCCGATCACAATTGCTTCCTTCCACTTAGCGGGGAAGGTACAATTGGCCAGGAGACAATTAAAAGTAGCTACTAGAAGAGCGATAAGGGCGGGCGGCAGGCTTTTTAGAGCTCTATTGGGAATAGAGTCTCCGCCTGGGGACTTCCTACTGGCAAGTGACTTGATAAGTGATTTTACTTCGGTGGCCGTCGTTGGTGACAAGGGCTCGGCATCGATACGAGGGGTTTCCGTAAAACGTGCGATCTCTTGATTAACTACGTTAATGTGAGTCGAGTCGGTCAAGTCGAGACTGGGGGAACATTGTTCCTCTAAACTGTCAGCTAAGCATTCGGCCTTCTCAAAATCGTCAAAAGCGGGAGGTTGGTTAGGACGAATGAGCGGTGGCGTGGCGGCAATGCCATCAGATTTGAGAGTCCTCGCAAGCCGCCAGTAGGCAGTGTGCGAGGGAGAGAGATCGCTAAGTAGAGAGTCCCACCGCTCGTTGCGTAATTCGTGAATTCGCTCTCTTACCTCTCTCTGTAAGGAACGAAGTATCCTACGGTTTTCGTCTGTCGGTGCTCGGTCGTAGGCGCGCGTCGCCGCGTTCTTATCGCCCACCAGCCTTCGTACGTCCGGGGGCAGATCCAACCGGTGGCCGAGGCCAACGGGGACCCGCCGGGACGCGTATTCAATCTTGGATTGAATGTGGCTGGTGACCGAGGAGACCGCGTCGAGCGCCTCTACGACCGTGTCGATTTTGTCAGGTACAGACTCCAGCTCTGGCGAGTCGACGGGCTGTAAGGCCTCGTGCAACTTTCGCCAGTCTACCTTCGTCATGTACTCTACGGTGGTGCTATCGGGGGGGCCGAGTTCGAACAACACGGGCCTGTGATCAGAGTCGAGCTCGTGCAACGTTTCAACGGAGCGCAACTGTAGTGTCACGTTCCGCATCACCGCCACATCGAGCACGTCCTGTCTGTGTCCCGTGTTCTTCGGAAAGTGAGTCGGTTCTAAGGGGCCTACAACCGTGACGTTAAGTAGGTCAGTCAGTCGGTCTAGTCGTTTGCCATTGGCATTCTCGTAGGAGCTATTCCAGTTCCAGTGCTTGCAGTTGAGGTCGCCGGCCAGAATGACCGAGTCGCCCAGTGCAAGCAAGGCTCTGAGATCGCTCTCCAAGATTGCCTTTGACGGGGAGAGATAGACCGAGGCGATTATGACGGGTTGATGACCGGTCATAGACACCTTGATCACTGTGGCTTCTAAGTTAATTAGAGGCGGCGTGTCGATGGGCGTGCAGTGCAAGGCCCTTCTGTAATATATAAGAGTGCCGCCTAAGGGGCTGTTTTCGCGGTCGTTACGCACCAGCATGTAGTTGGCGATACGCGGATTACGGTTAAATGGTTTAAGGAATGTCTCTTGCATTACTAGCACATCGACACGCCGTCTGGTGACAAAGTCCCTAACTAAGTTAGTCTGTTTGAGAAGGCCGTCCGCGTTAAAAGTAACTACGGAGATCGCTCTAGGTTTAATTCTACTTGTGGTAGCCATTAGGGAGTCTTGTTAAGTTTTATTATCAACTCCCTATGAGCTGCTAATATCTGTATTTTCTCTAGGCCACTTTTGGCATTCCTAAGTTGGTTTGCAACTAGATTTACCTCATCAAAGTTGAGGTCTTGAATGTAATTCATTAAATAAATGAGGTTTGCGAATGACTCGTCAGGCGAGTCTAATTCAGGTGTGTGCACTTTAGCTGAGGGCTTCGGTGCTATGTGTATAGCGGGAGCCGCTGAAGGCGGCACCGCCACGCTCGACTGGGCCTGCGTCACTAGTGACGGAGGTTTCGTCCAAGCGTTCGTCTTGGGAGGTGGAGCCGGTATAAAGACCGGCTTTGGTTGTGGGGGTTGAGCCCCGGCGCGGGCGATTCCGCGAGGTTTGTTCGCCTTCTGGCGACCCCCCGCCCTGTGTTTGGGAGCCTTCGGGCAACCCCGGTAGTTCGCGGGGTGACCCGAAGTCTCACATAGTACGCAGGACGGTGGATCCTCATTAGGCAAATCTTTGGACCTCGTGCAATCCTCCGTGCCGTGGTCGCCTAAACATTTGACGCAGCGAGGCCGCGAAAAACAGTTACGAGCAGAGTGCCCGTAAAGTTGACAGCGATGACACTGTCTGATATAGCTATGGGAGTCGGGTGTTTCCACCTTGAGCCCTGAGAGTTTGCAGCAATGCCGCATTTTAAAAATATCTTTACCCTTCGGGGTACGATCGAGGACCGCGAGGACCATGTCATACGGTAATTTGGAGATTCTGTTGTGCATGCGGAAGCACTCCTGCACAGGGAAACCTTGGTCTTTCAAGTCATTGAAGACTTGATCGGCAGAGATCTCTTTGGGGATCCCTTTTATTACAACTCTTAAGGAGCGTTCCTCCGGAAGGGGGAACGAATGGCCGCCTATGTTTTGGGCTCTTAAATATGAAGTGAAAACCCTGTGATGGGTAGACGTTAACAACTGAACGCGAATGTTGTCCTTAGTTGGACGAGCTTTGAAGGGGATACCTTCATTGTCTAGGTAGGCTGTGATTTTCAGCCACGCGGACTTATCTCTTACGTAGACGGGGGGAGGGGAAGGCGGTTTACGCGTCGCGGCGTTGCCCGCGGTCGGGCCTTCGGGTGCCTGAGGGGCGGATGCCTGAGGGGCGGGGGGCGCACGGCTAGACTCGGCGCGCGCGGAATCGCGAACGGTCGCGTTCCGTTTAGCGGGCGGAGCAGAATTTTTTAATTTGCGTTTTTTATTTTTATTGCTGACGGTTTCGAAGCCGTCGGACGAATCTGAGGACTCCGCCTCTGAAGCTATTGACGACTCGGGAGCGCTCTCGCACTCCATAACGGTCGGGGCTTCGAACCCCGCTTCGACTGCCACTGGGGACAGCGGTGGGGACTCAGGAGAGTCCCTTAGCGGTTGCGCAACGGGCGCGGCAAGGTTTTGAGCCCCGGCGGCACTGTGTGCTTTAAACGCATCCAGCACCTCCGGGTTCTCCCTGACTAAGAAAGCCATAAAGGCTTTCATATCTAGGTCCTCCAACGTATCGGACATCCTAACGTTTTATTTTTCTACTCGTCGTCCTAGCGGCCCTCCCCGCTTCCGGGCGGGGGGGGGGGTTGTGTGCCTACACGTATGTATGTGAGTGTGGTGTGTTGGTGCGTCCCGCTGGTGATAGCGGGGTGAGGTTGTCACTACCTAACAGTTCGCAGGGGTCTTGGAGTGACCCCCTGCGAAAGCGTGACGTGGACCCGTCAGGAGTAGTTTTCGGCCGAGTCCGGGCGCTAGCGAGCAGTTGGAGTACCTGCCCGCCGTGGCAGTGCCTACTGAGAGGACCCCGGACTCACAGTCACCGAAAAGCTCCCGAAGCGGTGAGGCTGTACGCCGTTTATACAAACGTGCGGTATCTGCGCCCCACAGATACTTCCACCGGATGGTGTTAATTTCTCCGAAGCCCGTTTGACACCGTTAGGTGGGCAACGGAGAAACCGCGACTGGCGCGTCGAGAAACAGGAATAAGTTGTACGCTGCGAGTGCAGCTGCGGTTGCACCGCGACTGACCAGGTAGTAAACTACCTGAGCAGGCGGGGTGGGACCGGTCGCTTATCGAACGCTATTGTTCCCAACAAAGGCGTGGGTCACTTCCCGGAATTTGCCTTTCGGCGAATCTCAGGTAGCGGTCCCCCGTCTCTACGGAGAATAATAGACGGCAGGTAGAGCGCTCTCGCTAAGCACAAGTGCTCAGCTCGAGTGCCAGACCCGGAATGCGCGCGAGTGGTCTTCACACACGCGGCCTCCGTTAGGAGGCTGCGTGGGGGATGCTGATCAGGACTTCTCGTCCTCTGCAGCAGGTGTCTGGCGCCGCCCGCTAATACGGGCGGGTTACTGGGAGGTTATTTTTTATACCTGTTTGGGAATAGAAATATTTTGAATTTGAGGCACAGTTTGGGAGACTGTGCCTGACTGTTTGAACCTTTTGGATGTTTCCAATGACTCAACCGACCTTGTTCTTTTTCGAGCCCGGCCAGAACTTTTTAGGCCGGGGACGGACGGGGACGGGAGCGACATAAAACCAATGGGTGTGGTGGGAGGCGCCAATTGCGCGTGGGGATAGGCGTGGGAGTGGCTGGGTACGTTGTGTACCGATTGTATAGGAGTTGTGCAGGGTGAGGCGACAGACGGCGCGGTAGGGTGCGCCGTCGCAGGCGGGGCTTGCGGGGGTGGGGGCGTTATTTGGGATTGCGCTATTTGCGCGTGGGAGTGGGTTTGGTAGGAGGGAATAGTGAGGGGCGCACAGAGTGCGTGGGCGGTAGGTGGCGCTGGAAGCGCTAGATTGGATACCGACGCTGTTTCCAACGTCGGCTGGTGGGAGGGCGCTGTAGACGCCTTAGGAGAGGGGGGTGGTAGTAGGTCGCGCGGATTTGGACGACGCGACCCGGGAATGGCGCGGTGCGGAGCAATCTCCCGGAGATGATGATGAGAGGAAGCGTCCGCCCGCGAGAACATGTTTTGGGAGAGACGAAGGATAAACTCATCCAGCGTTTCTACACCGAGATCGCTACGTATTAGCTCGTTTCTCACATACCTCGGCGCACCGACGATAGCGCGTAGTGCGAGTGACTGCCGCGCGCGCATTTTGCGGCGCAGGCTTTCACACACATACACATACCAGGCGGGCGCGGCCCCGGAATGCGACAAGGTCCTACCAATTAATATTATTTATGTACCCGACCAGAAGCCCGGTTACAAAAAGCGAAACATCATCGATGAGTTAATACATCGTTTGTACGTCGCGTGCGTCCAACAAATCGTATCTAAATGACATATTCAAGGGGAATTTGATGTCTGAACAGCACTTTGTTCTTTACAAGAACGGTGACACTACGTGGTCACTGTGCGCTACTTTTGTGTGGTGTATGTTGTGAAATAAAGCGATTGAAATATTCTTTAACTGGACAATTCATCTATTTTTATAGTTCAGTTCATTGGGGTGCCTAACCTCACTATGTATGATTTAAGACTTCATTTTTAAGAAAAATTGATAATAAATGAATTTATTGTAAGTATTCATTACGACTAGGTACTTCAAACTCAACATTCAACGTGAAAAATAAAAGGACGAAACATTAATTCGTAAGGCGGTTTCCGATACCGATTTTGTAAACAAAAGATATGGAATTCTAATATAAAAGCTACGAACATTGATTGATGTTTTCTTTTAAAAGCTACATCTATACTAATATTATAAAGCTGAAGAGTTTGTTTGTTTGTTTGTTTGAACGCGCTAATCTCAGGAACTCGCTGGTCTGATTTGAAAAATTATTTCGGTGTTGGATAGCCCATTCATCGCATCGTCACGCTAAGACCAACAGGAGTGGAGCACTGCGGGTTAAAATCGCGGAGCACAGCGTTATTATAATATAACAGCGTTTAATATATTAGCTAATTTTCATCTTAATATATGTACTATATTTATAATTTTCAATCATTATTGATAATAATTTGAGATAAGAATAATTACATTTGTTTACATTGAGTGAGGGAATATTTAAAGTAATAAACATAATTAACTATTTAATCACTTCCCGCTACCGCTTATCCCATAACCCACGCATAGATTTAAGATGAATGGCATACCAGAGAAGAATGCGTTTTTCTCACATACCTTCCAGTGCACACGACAAAAAGCCTACCAATTAGCGAGATATATTATACCATTACATGATCTAAAGCTCATCTTTGATCGTTTAATTCATATCTCACGTACATAAGCTAACTACAAGGCTGGTCACAATTACATGCTCCTAATGAGCGATTTTGTGTCTCCTTTCTTCTAGTATTGAAGGAAAGAGACGCAATGATATACCAATAGTGTCGGTAGTTTCTTGTAAAATTGTACCATGTTTAATGATAAGTGTTATTGGGACAAATTAAATGTTATGTTCGATTACGGGAAGTTGAAAGAATTTTGTATACTGTAGCGGATGTAATATATTAGTATTGTAGTGCCCATTAATTTCATTATTATATTTTGCTGAATAAAACATGAAAGTAATTTATTATTGTCAATTATGGGAACGATTTTTGAATTATCAAAAGTACCTATAACAGCTGTATGAATCCGAAAAAAATAACAAATTTACTATACAAGACCTCCTTTTAAAGAGCTAAAATCAGCTCTAAACTTTCAACTTCCGCAAAAACCGAAGTATTTGGACAATTAAATAAACAACTAAAATATCTTAAAATACATATTATCTCAAAATTATTTATTAAATATAGATCAAAATACAGTTTAAAATATCTTAACACTGCCTTAGACACAAATTCCTTCAGCAACCATACAAGCACACACTAATAAATCTCCACGTGACAAACACACACAATATTAATTAAACCCACAGTTCACCTAGGGCTATATTTCACAATACCTAATGGTATCATTGATTACTCTAGAGCACGCTATATCGTAATATTTCATTGTAATATCGACATTTTTTACGATTATTTAATTGTTGTCATTAATGTCGAGGCTTTGATTGCAATTTATAGCTTTTATTCAACGCTTTCGAAGCTTTTGGCAGCAAAGCTCCATATTTATAAATTCATTTCAATGTAACATAAACAATCGATGAACTTAAGTAATGCATGTAAACGCACATAAATAAGAAAACATCTGTTTTTTGAACATTATGTATAAATGCAATGATATTAAGAAAGACGCACAAACAGAATATCTTTACCAAGCAAACTGGATAGTTTTGATATAGATCAATTTGGATTATCCAAAAATAGTTACGTGTTTCATATATCTATCAAGATGATCAAGATTTGCATGTGTATGTACTGTACAATATTCAATATTTATTATATTTATTTTTAAAACGATGGAAGCTTTAATTTCAGGCGTATCTTTTGTTTTGTATAACTCAACATAAAATATTTTTTATGAAAAACGAACGTTTCATAAACTAATACTTACCTCTTGCCCATAAACTAATACTTACACTGTTTTTCCTTGACCACCAGGTTGTCTGGAAGAGATCGCTGTCTTAGCGATAAGACCGCCTGTTGTGCTCAACTGTGTCTATTTCTTTTATATATTTACTTTTGTAATTTTTATTTATTGGTGCACAATAAAGTATTTTTGTTTGTTTGTTTGTTTGTTTGTTTCAAACGGGAAAATATTTAGAATTTAACTATCGATCAACATCATCATAACGCGATGGCACTTGCTATTTTTTTAGTGTATTTCCTATTTTAAAACTTCTTACATCAATGGTAATATAAAAGTTGAATATAATTTTATCACCTATGACCATACAAAACCTATTTACCATTGAATATGCTATCATTTGTCTATAAATATATCACTCAATATCGATACGTAAGGAATATGGACAGTTAAATTACACAGCTTCCGTGCTGACTACATTTTTTAAATACACTCTAAACTATACTCTAGTACAAACATGTTAAAGTTTAAAATCCCTTGCACTGGCGTGTACGCAGAAATTAATTTGCTTTATATTCAATTCTATTTCCCACTAATAAGATACATATCTCATTAACGAATTGCGACAGTTGATACAGCTCGTTCGAATCTGGAATTTAACCTCGTTAATTTAGGGTGGAATTTTCAATGTCAGTTTATAGTTCTGCTACAATTATTCAGTAGTTAACGATAGAGTGCGGTCTTTGCGTCTGAACCGTCTTAAGGTAGCACCGACAAATTGTCCTATTCAATGGTTGTAGGCAATTATTGGATTCCCCTTTGGTATTCATTTAATGAACATTGTTTTCCGCTTCCTTTGGTAAGTGAATGGGATGAGATAAATTAGTTTATGTGTAAGGGAATGTCCGTGACTTGGCTTGGATTTATAGAACTATATATTAGCTTTAGCTGATATAATAATACATGACGGTAATAACTGTGCGTTGGAATTTATTTATTTCGAAATACAGGTTACTTCACTAACGAAATAAGTTACCCCAAAGGGCCATTGAATAAATGCATTATACATTAAACAAAAAATAATAAAAAAGGAAATTATGGACATTACCAATTTATTAAATAGGTAACTAGGTACCTACTACCATGAAGTAGAACTAAGCCTGTTTTTGAAAATGTCCGAATACCTTGCCAGTTCTCACTAATTATAAAACCGCATCCCGAACAGCCAAAAGCTTTTCAGTTTAAAGTAAGCATTTTGTAACTAAGTCAAATACCTTCATACTTCTCATTACTTACAAGTCAATAACATAAAAGTAAATCGAAAAGCAAAGTGCTAAAACACAATATAAACGGTTGTAAAATTTCACACGATTGACATATAAAAATGGACAGCCTTAAAAGGTAATGTCCAACTCACGTATCACGAATAATTAAAATCTTAAGATAATGTTAATTGAATGCATTTAAAAATGATTTTATTATCTGCGCGGTGACGTTTGCCAAATTGAGTCTCGCGATCAAATGACAATTGGAAACGTTTACAGTTCTGAATGTTGGTGATTATTGTTAAGTGTTGTGTAGTGAGAATAAGAGCAGGAATTTTTAAATATGTACATAACATTTTAAGACAAAGAATAATTATTTGTTTGGTGTATAGACACGAATACAACATTTATGTTTAGTACAAATTTAATACATTGCCTATAATTGATAAGAGGAAATAATATGAGCTCCATATTTGAAATTAGTCCATAACAATTAAGTATATTATTAATTTGCCGATCAAACATTTGAATTACAAAACAGTGAAATTCAAGCATTATCTATTGAATTTATATTTTTTTATATTATTAACTACAGCTCTTCCTGCATTACAAAATCCAATATCTAATCTACGTAAACATTTTATGTTAATTAAATCTAAATAAATTATGCACTTATTCCATGAAATATCATTACCACATTCGTATTTCCTGTTCACGATTTAATAAAGTAAATTAATACACCAGATAAAATGACACCTCATTACTTTCAAATCTTATTCCCTATAAACATTATCATTCGTTAAATCTTATAAAGTTTAAAAAACCCTTTCCAAATAAAGAGCTTTAAAACCGCAAATAAACCACTAAATAACTCCCATAAACTTTTACGAACTCTGTAAAGCATTTGCATCATTGACCTGCTTACTCCAATTGATGAGATCCACCGTCGGCGAGATCGTTATCACATAAACATAACAATAAACAAGAAATAACAATAACCAATAAACAATTTTATCACTATATATATATCTGATTGTTTTTTAATGCTCGTAAACCGCTACCGAAACAATTTGTTTCGGGTGTTACCTTCATTTTTATGGCAGTTTATAAAATTATTCTGTATATAACACCGTTTAACCGTGAGTTAAGCATTTTGTTTAAATTTATCGTTATCTGAGTGTATTGAGGTGCAACGGCGTTGAATTCTTTTGCTTTGGAAGGTGGTGTGGATTAAAACTTCGAAAACTGTTCTTATATAAAAAAAAACTTATTAATATTAGTTTTGTTACAATATTTACTAGTTTATAAATGTATTGGTTAACATTTAAATTCATACTTCAGAATATACCTTTATGGAAGTTACAGTCATAACTTTTTTACGCATCTTAAGTTTATTAAAGCTTACGTCTTACATTCTAAAAAAAAAGTACATGTTTAATTTACATTGCGATAATCTACGCTACCAGTCCCAATTAATTAAACCTTACGTTAAATATGAGGATCTGGCGTAGGATCTGCGCCAGCCGCCGGTGGCGCGCCTGCTGCCGCCTCCGCCGCGGCGCGCGCTGCTGAAGCCGCCAAGGAAGAAAAGAAGGAAGAAGAACCCGAGGAATCTGACGATGACATGGGCTTCGGTCTGTTTGACTAAAAAGCTTAATTTTCAAAGCTTTTATTCCTTAAAGCTTCACGAAGCTTAGGCATAAGAAAAAATAATTTTATAAAAAAATGTAGATAAAAACACAATATCATCATAAGGGTGCTTTAATGTATAGTACTACGTCCTTAAGCAACAATTACAATAATTGGTTTCTCTAATGTACAATTCAAAGGGACGACCCTAAATATAATTCGCAAATTAATCATTGAACGATAGGATCCAAACTTGTAATCCCTATATAAAACTATCACCCCTGTCTTCCGTGTACAAACGGACAAGCGCATTCCGATCTTTACGCATTGGGAGGAACAGAAAATGTGTGGAGTTGGTTAACTAGGAAATATGGTTTCATTGTTCTGTTTATTCAAATAATATATACATTATACAACTAGCTGCGCTCCGCGGTTTCACCCGCGTGGCTCCGCTTCTGTTGGTCTTAGCGTGATGATATATAGCCTATAGCCTTCCTTGATAAATGGGCTATCCAACACCAAAGAATTTTTCAAATCGGACCAGTAGTTCTTGAGATTAGCTCGTTCAAACAAACAAACAAACTCTTCAGCTTTATAATATTAGTATATAGATATAATATTCTGTTATGATATATGTAAGTATCATCATCAGTTTTATTGTATAACTCTTCGTATCTATGGGTATATTGAGTTGAAATAAACTCCAAATAATATGCATTCAAGTGATTCATTGTGTATTTTAATAAGCCTTTAAAATTATAAGGACAGTAATTAGAATTTTTTAAGATACAAAACCATAAGCTATAATAGATATTATGTCTTTTTTTCATAAATCAATTTCCCTATAAACTGTATACAATGGCATTTAATATATTACACTAATTGGCATTTATTTATTTTAGGAAGTTATATTATATCTCGAAGAAAAATATGTTTCACATGCGTCTCCACAGCTTTCCCTATTCCCACTAAGACATAACCTATAGATAACCATCGTGGAAGTGCAGACTAAGTTTGTTGTCGGGGACTTTGTTCATACAAAGTAATGATTGGAAACTCAAAGGCCTATTCTAGATTCGTAAGACTTAAATGTATTACAAATATCTATTGAACACACATTTATTTGCTAGAAGGTAATTTTCATGTAAATTTGAAGTAAATATATCAAAATTAACTTAAAAATATTAAAAAATGTGTCTCTACTAATAAAAAAGAGCGTGTGTGCCGAGCACAAGTGGCAGAAGTGCAACTTCTTTGGCAACATTCAAAGATACCAAAATCGTCGCCTTACTCCATTACGTGACGGTATTGCCATGATGTGACCTTGAAATTTTACTCTCAACGCGCCTAAAGAAGTTTCACTTCAAATATGTTGATTTTGAAGACAGATATAAAATGCAAACTAAACTTGTGTATTGTTATCGTCGTTGATAAATGTGCCGTTTAAAGAAAAATCACGTGAAACTATCTTGTTAGATTCATAGCTACACTAAAAAGTGGTATTAAAATGTGAAAATACTAGTGCAGTAATAAAATCAATTCATAATTCATGCTTTCTCTTTAAACATAATAATAGCTTACAATAGAACCAACTTTATATTGTATTGAAGTCTTGTCTCAAAATTAAATTTAAATACATTTTAGTCATACACATACAAGCCATGCTTCCATTCATCACCATAAAGACCATATAAAACATAATTCAAAATACTCACACCGTTCTAAATAAAACATTCACAAAACTTCAGTAACTAGCAAATAGCAATCAGCATAAACTACTGAACATCCATAAACATACACCTGGCTTTAACACATCTAATTTCACATCAGTTAACAACTGTATAAGACCTAATATCAATAAATATACTCTCCCACAGTCAATAAAAATATATAATCTCAACTGAAGCGTTTCTATCAATGTCATGAAAGCATTCATTGCATGCATGACTAATAAAGGTTAATATGCATGCTGACTGACCGCTGAATGGCCTGATGTTTCCCTTTGATGCGTGTACGCCTCTATGCTAAATATATTGAAGAAATTGCATTGCCATTTATATGGCGTGAAACTAAATATTATGCGGGAATAGGAGATTTGTTGGGCGGTTCCAAAAGGTGATTTAATCGTGTTGATTGACCTGACGTTGAATGGACATGGTCATGGACAAAATTGTAATCGCGTAATTCAGTATGATGGACTTTATTTATGTATAAAACTAATTTACTTATGTTTATATTGACAAAATCGTACCATTTTCTCCCTTAACTAGTGCAAAATTTAATATGTTAATTTGTGTTCATTTTGAGTTTGATTTATGGGACACCCCCTATATACTTATTTCATTTGACTGCCCTGTGTATATGAGATATTATGAAGCTAATGGTAAGTCCGTAACGCATTAGAAAATAATCTTATATAAATGTAAATTTTTGTTCGAATACATAATTTACGACTCTACAACTGAAGTCGAATTTTGTTTACTATTAATATGAACAATGATTTTCATTTTATTTAGACGTCCTTGACTTTATTTTTTATTCTATGTAAATACAGTAAAACAAACCATACATTTTTATAAACAGTATACCGTTAAACAAAATATTTCCGTAGGGATAAGCCTTTTCAAAAAACATAATTTAATAGCTTGATAGGAAACCTGAACCTTTTTCTACCCAAGAATTCTGCATTTCATCTTTGCCACAATTTAAATCAAACTCACCTCATAAAACCATGAATTTCATTTTTATAAACACCGTCAATCCAGTTGATGTTTTATTCTTATAAAAACGGATACAATTCTATAAAATCCCCATTTCTGTGCACGCATTTAATCGCAGGCGTTTAATAGTACAAAAAACATGAACAAAAATGCATTCACTGCATCTTTCACACTCTGTATATCTCTTAAGTATTCGAGTGCTTGAGTTTATAGACTAAGCCCAATCATAACGCCTTTAACAGACATCCTACGACGTCTGCAATTCTAATGAATATAGAATTAATTTCTTGTTCCCCTCATTCGAATTGAATCGGCTACTTAATTCAATCCGCAGGGGATAAGCAAAAAGTATATCGATATAATATAGCCGTGTGTTTATATGTAGTGTTGATTAGGTAGTGGAAATTTTGTTTTTTTGAGAGAAAATAAGAAATTTAAGAAGAAATGCGCATTATGTTTATTTTATATTTTTTCTTGGAAATATCAGAAATTATTAGTTTATTTAGCTAATAACAGTGCGCATAATATTATTTCATGGTATCTTGAAAATACCTACAATGCGTAGCTTTAAGACATTATTGTAGTAATATTTTACTGCCTAACAAAAGTAGTCTATCTATCAACCTATTACCTATTTCCTAACGTATATAATATTATATGTATAAAGTATGATAACAAATTTATCAATTTATATAAAATTATTTTTACTTCCCAGCAAAGCCCCAGTAAAAAGTTAGCAAGCTTACTTTATTTCAAATGGAACCAGTTTTACCATACCAAGATAGAACGATTAATTGCCGTTTGTTAGGAAACAAAAGTGCGAAAATGGTAAAAAGTAGTAAATAGTAGTAAAACGTACTAAATAGTAATTAGCTATTGAATCTTTTTACAGGAAATATACAAATAGACTGGGAAATACATTATTTTGTTGTATAACGTTGACACTTTTTTCTCATAGTTTATTTAAATGAAAAGAAAATCACTATCACATGACCGATTTAAATACATAAGCATTTATTATTTTGATTAGGTACAGCTTTATGTAGGTACAGTAGTAGTACATAGTTTCCTGCCTTAAAATGACTTTATAACGTTTATTTAAAAATAATTTTCTCTAGTACCAAATTAAGACCTCGGACTTCAAATCGATAAGAAGAGAAATAAATTGTTTTTTCAATTTATCTGCGCATGTCGTAACATCACCACTGCTCGAACAGTGAAGGAAAACATCGTAAGGAAACTGACATGTCGAAGATTCAAAAGTTCGACGACCAGTGACGGATTAACCCTTAATCAAATTAAGCAATTGCTTAGGGCATCACGTCTGAGGGGGCACCAGAAGAAGCACAAAAAAAATCCGTCCTTAGGGCATCACGTCTCACTCTCACGTCACCATAAACCACACCAAAAAAAGTTTCTAGGACTAATTTGAAAATTCGCGCGTTTTAAGTTGACATAGAGTCCGACCTAGAGTCATAACCCCACTCCCGCTTGCCCACTCGCTGCCCGCTAAGGCTAAAAAATGGTTTCTCTTGATTTCCGACAAAACTACAAGTCCTATGGAAAAAAGTTCAATGGCAAAGTTGTAGGTAATAAAAAGATCTACAACTTTTGTATTCACAATTTTTTCACATAACCTCAAAATTTAGGTGAAAAATTCAAAAAACCAAGTTTTTGGTTTTTTATTTATATCTTTTTCAAAAAAAATTTTTTTTTCTACGATATTTGGTGAAAACTTACCTTATTATGTCCCAAATACACTATAATTTTTTTGGTTGAAAATATTTATTTTTTCGCCTTATTTCAACTTAATACCAAAAAAACAACCTAATTTTCAATCGAAAATTCTGACGTCA
>CAJQZM010035082.1:2980-17335 GCA_907164665.1 Colias nastes
CCAATATGAGGTCAAAACTAAAATCCAAGATGGCGCCGAGAAAAATTTTACATCTTTTTGTCATGGGTGTCATTTTCATGGTTTTTGGGGTACCTATTAACCAATATGAGGTCAAAATTAAAATTCAAGATGGCGCCGACGAAAATTTTACATCTTTTTGTCATGGGTGTCATTTTCATGGCTTTCGGGGTAGGTATAAACCAATATGAGGTCAAAACTAAAATTCAAGATGGCGCCGACAAAAATTTTACATCTTTTTGTCATGGGTGTCATTTTCATGGTTTTTGGGTTAGCTATTAACCAATATGAGGTCAAAACTAAAATCCAAGATGTCGCCGACGAAAATTTTACATCTTTTTGCTATGGGTGTCATTTTCATTGTTTTTGTGGTAGCTTATATGAGGTCAAATCTAAAATACAACAAGGCGCTGACAAAATTTTGACATTTTTTCGAAATGGATGTCATTTATGTGGTTTTTCTTACAATCATTTACATATTAATCGAGCAGAATTCAAATTCTGTGGTTTAGGTGTAGCTTTTTGAAGTGAAAGTTCTATAGGCGCGTTGAGAGTAAAATTTCAAGGTCGCGTCATGGTAATACCGTCACGTCATGGAGTAAGGCGGCGATTTTCGTATCTATGAATCTTACCAAAGAAGTTTCACTTCTGACATGTGTTCTCGGCTCACGTGATCTTTTTTATTTTATTCTCTTCGTTTTAGTATATTAGATGAACTTTATTTTAAACAAAGTTGAGCGAATACAGTGAAAAAGCGAATATCTGTCGGAATATTGACACAGAGTTGCGTTTTACATTACATTTCTAAATATGTATTTCAATAATCAATGCTCTTTAAAATTGATTTCTCCCGTAATATATAGGATTCGACTATATAGCAAATTTGAGTATTTACGCCGTTGGCTCAAATAATATCACAAAATTCGCTTTCGTGATAGATCTTGTTTTTGATACATAAAACAAGGCCTTGAAAGCGAAATTTTCTCCTTTAAAGTAAACTAAAACAAAATAACAAATACAAGCTATATAGTCGAATTCTTGAAAATGACACCCATGACGAAAAGATGTAAAATTTTCATCGGCGCTATCTTACATTTTAATTTTGACCTCATATTGGTTAATAGCTACCCCAAAAACCATGAAAATAACACCCATGACAAAAAGATGTAAATTATCGTCGGCGCAATCTTGAATTTTAATTTTGACCTCATATTGGTTCATAGGTACCCCAAAAACCATGAAAATGACACCAATGACAAAAAGATGTAAAATTTTTCTCGGCGCCATCTTGTAGGTAAGTAATGTGACGAATATAATAATATTTATTTCATTCCGACCGTTTCTCGGAATAACATACATTTTCTAAGAATTGTATACAATGCCGGATTTAATACATTGCCGGTAACATAATATGTATGACAATTCTTAAAAAAGTATTTTATGCGTTTCTTAAAAAGCTTCGATATTGCATACAATTCCTAGGGGTTTTAAACACTCACACTTTTTTAAGTTGGTTGAATATACTAACATACTTTACGCTGTCGCACTAGACTACTAGGTTTATGTATTTGTGTATAAAAGTTGGTGTATTTAAGGTTTTATTTACATTCATGTATATTTATTTCAACTAGAAGTCCTTCAAACCATTTGGCGACAGTTTTTGTAGAACATTTGAATGGGATTGTGTATCTAGTTTTAAAGAAATATAAAAATATCACCGAATGATGATCATAACAGAGTACCATCAATTTTGATTCATTTTAAAAATTTAATATAAAATTCATCCATATGACTATAATTTAACTCTGAATTGGTAAAGACCAAAATTATGTGTTTGCACCATTATAATTTTTTTCTATAAAAAAATATTTTAATTGTATGCCATGTCTGTTACTTCTGAGCTCTGTGAATTTTACTTGTATTTGAAACAGTTCACGCGGATGCGCGTTAGGTGGCGCAAGAATTATTTGCGAAGTATTGTAGAAGCGGCGGGTAGCTGTGGTTCGGGAAAGAAGTGTGAATGCTCAAGGTCACTCGCTCAGGGAACGACCTAAGCCTTTTTTGAAACATGTAGCGTTGGTACTTGGTTAAGATCTCTGCTATCATGAGCTTCGCCAAGACTACTCAATTTCAACGCTTTGCACTTTAAGTTTCAATTATTTAAATGAAATTTATTTATTATTGTAATACACTGTACTTTAAACTCAAAAACTACAATCTTTCTAGTTTCTTATAAAATATATATTTTTATTTTATTTTAATAAGTTTTATTCAATTATAAACAAAATTTTAAGGACGCGCTAAATTTTACGCCCTGATTCGTTACATGAAAGAGATAAAACATATGATACATAATATAGACAAAAAGAGAAACACGTATTCTAACTAGGATCGTCTGTGGCCGTATTTCGACATTCTCTGTTCTCAATCTCGTCACTGCATTCCACAGCACGCATAAGTAATTTATTCGACAAATCCTCATGAGAATACCAAAATAACGTAAATTCTGAAACGAAATTCCTATGAGAATACTGCATACCTACTGTCCCTATGCATGCTCATTTTTAAATCTACATACGCAACGTATTTTGATGCTGTTTTTCAGTCTATTGACTTCCAGGATTTCGAAGCAGATTTTAGCATAGGTATTATTAGTTACGTTTTAGACAAAGCGGGTGAAGCTGCGGATGGAAACCTAGTCGGTAATCTATACTAATATTATAAAGCTGAAGAGTTTGTTTGTTTGGTTGTTTGTTTGAACGTACTAATCTCAGGAACTACTGGTCCGATTGAAAAACTCTTTCGGTGTTAGATAGCCCATTTATCGAGGAAGGATGCTATATATCATTATGCTAAGACCAACAGGAGCGGAGCCATATGCGGGTGAAACCGCGAAGCGCAGCTAGTATATTATAACAGTTAAATAAGTCAGTGGTTAGTCTACGCTTCCTACACTTTTCCTACATTACATCACTTCGTGTACCACCGTTACTGATAAAATACGTAACGGTACATAATATAATATTGAAGGCACGTGTCGCTTCTCAAATTACATAAACTTTATTTCAATATTCTACACGTATTATTGTTGTGACGAATTTACATACCTATAGGCTACAACTAGGTGACCTGACTTTCTAACATTGCAATTGTTTTGAATATTTTTATCATAATTAAATAATTAATATTACATATAATAGAATAGTTGAAGCCTCAGGCATCGTTTGTGCAGTGGTTCATCAACATTATGAGCCCATATTTGTTTCTGAAGGTACACAAGCCTTCTATGGGGGTTTAAAGCAGCCATGTAAGGCTATCATTCATTCCAATTTAAACTTCTCGTTTTAGTCCGAAACAAACTAAAAAGCACCAAAAGTATAAGACAGAAATCCCGTACTACTAAATAAACTACTAAAAACTTAAATCCTTAACAAAACCAGGAAAATCCCCTTCCCACTCCTACTAAAACTGTAAAACAAAAAAAAAACAAAAAAACAAATAAAATCTAGGTCCTTCCCTCGTGCTTCCCTCCACAACTGTCAGTGACAATGTGCATGCAGCATGACGCATGGAGTATTGTCCCTCCCATTCGGAGCAGAACGATTGCTACTGTTTTTAGGTCTATCGGAAATGCTAATCGCTATTGGATAAATGAAAACACGTTTGTTATTGTTATAAGTAGGTAGGACAAATGTAAACAAAGATTTAAAGGAAGAAATTGTGTGCCTGTTTATCGTTATTATGAATCATTACTCTTATTACCTACTCATTTATTTAAATTTAAATAAATGAGTAGGTATTATCAAAGATTATCAATAATTTATAATGTAGTACTTAATCAATTAAATTCTGCAGAATTTTGATGATACATAAGTCCAAATATCTTTATAATATAGGTAATAATATTTTATATATATGCATTAAAATAGATTTCCGAAAATAAGATAGTGCTATCTTGTTTACCTGATCTACAACATTTTGTTACATTGCCGTATTTTTATCAGAAAATGTAAACAAATTAAGCACACGTGAAAGGTGTGTTGCGATTTGATAAGAAAAACAGATTTACGACACATTAACCTGTACATAACGTTGATAATTATTATTAGATAGTGAATGAGAACAAAATAATATACTTATGCGGCAAATGTTCTGGCAGGAATCCCTTAGAACAAATGGGATATAAGAAATAGTTTACGAAATATTCACAGACCTATCATAAAAATTTTACAAAAATCGGCCAAGCTCAAACTCAAACATTTATTTATTCTTCAGACTTCTTAAAAAAGCACTTTTGAATCGTCATAACATATTTTTAACATTTAGGGACCACCGATTCGGAAAGTTGTATCTAATAATCTATGGAGCTGGAACTAAAACTAAACTTGTCTGAAGAGAATGAACTAAAAAGATAACTTATGAAACTATGATAATTTAGGTTATAATCATTATCTAAGTTTATAATTAACCTTTTCCCTACAAATTGCGTGTTTACATTCCAAAGCCTATGTCGTCATAATCTCAACATAATTATTATAATGTTATATTATGTTACCAATTACAATAACACACGATAGACACACTGTATATAATTTATATTCTGTGACTAATACAGACAACAAAACAAGACGTATTGCCTTTGCTTCTTGCTCGTTAGCGCGGACAAAGCAAACTGAAACTTTCATTTCAATATTGAATCGTAATCCTTTGGAATACGGTATTGATTGATTTGACCAGTTCAAGTAAGAATTAAACAAGGAACTGGCCTTGAACTCAAAACAAAGCATGTATTGTGAGATTGAAAGTAGACTGGCACTGGAGTTCGAGAGGGCTAATGATTGTGACCTCGTACATCACTATGCTATGGACACCGTTTATTTACCGATTTCGTCATCAAATACAAGGTATTTTTGGCAGTAAAATTATATAGTGAAAACGTTTACCATACAAAATCGATTTAGATATCTAAATCCATGGTTAAAACTTAAAACGTTAGTAACGTAAAATGTTTAAAATTGTTATTTATAGCACAGATAATATTATAATACTAGAATAGTGAGAAATTTTTTAAAATTGATATGATTAAAAAAGAGCAACTTCAGACTAGGGTTGATGTACCACTAGTTGACCATTTAAGCGGTTTTATCTTTAGCTATATAATAAAAACGGGTTATTTGTTTTACGTTCAATGTTATTTTTGGGACACAGATAATTGAATAGTCACTGCAACTATTGTTCTTAGTATCAATTTGATAACATTTAAAGGTTTTATGAAAACTACTCTGAAAGTTACTTCTGCTAAAAACACCATTACCTGACCACTGATCACCAATATCTGACCATCATTGCTCTAAAAGTTGACCATTTTCAAAATGGACAAAATGTCCTTCTTCGAACATTAGTTTTGTTTAATAAATAAAAAAAGGCTGTATTTAAATTGAAGTTTTTTTTATTAAATGTTATATTCTATCAATAAAAGGATCTCTACGCCAACTTCAGTCTCCAATGTCTCCAGATTGCATGACAGGCGCAACTTTTCTAGTTTCGTGGTCCATACATCTCATAAAGTCTATTGCAGAAATGTTAAATGGATAAATTCCACACTGCCATGCGTTAAAGATCTTCAGGTCTGTAGATAGGTTGATGAAATCAAACCACTTGGTCACGGAAATCAAAGGGACAACTCAAGGTTAATAATATTCTCGGTCCCGAAACCTGACCAACTAAGTTCGGTACAAAATCTTACGGTGGTCAGCTTTTGGAAATATGCAACATAAAGCTATGACTTAACTACGGCTTATATGGTTTGTTAAATTAGGTATAAGCACAAAACAAAGCAAGTCTTTCTTAGCAAAATATAAAGAACCAAGAGCTGACCATACTGGTCAACAATAGGCGAAAAGTTGTTTTCGTTGCTCCAAAAGATAACCAGGCCGCTAAAAATCATGAAAAACTGTTCATGCCAAAAATGAAGCCGAAAGTCTATAACAGAATGGTTTAACATTATGCCTATAACAAGAGATATAAAAAGTAATAGATTGCATTCAAGATTAATTAAGATTTTCCAATCAACTCCCGATAAAAATCTCTTAGTAAAAAATGTGATTACTTACGGGGCGCCACCTTCGTGTTGAAAAAATGTCAATATTTCTGACCAATGGCAGCAAGATTTGTTTTTTTTTTTATAGATGATGTTGCTATACAGAAAAAAACAACAAACTATCATCTGGGGCTGCCGTATTTTCTTAATTGGCGCGTATATTTGAATTTCGGTCATGTATTGGCGCTTGGTCAGCTAGTGGTACACTGACCCTAGTATCTTCCTGGTTCTTCTATACAGAAACTGCTTTCCGAACGGTGGTAAATATTTTTTTACATATTATGACGTTAAGGGCTAATAAAAGAAGTTTACTTGAACAAGTATAACTGTTTGAGTTAAAGCCGGTATGTTTTCATAATATTACCATAGTTATGGTACCATTGCCACCCATATTGCGAAATATAAGACGTCTAAGAATCATGTAGTACCGGCAAATGCGCTTTACCACTAGGCATATAAAAATCTGGTATACCTAGGTCTATAGATAAGAGGAAGAGAAATGTCAATAAACAAGGACATTACACTATTGTTTAAAAAATCTTCAAAAATTAGGTAAACATCAAAGGAGGTATTGCAGAACAGTTGTTCTAGATTTTTTTTTGTGCTAAAATAATCTGTGTGTTTTATAAAAAGTTGTGAATATTTTTAAAACATAGATAAGTAATGTTTGAATTTCAGAACGCAGCAGTTACAATCAAGGTTTCCCTCCAAAATTAAGGAACATTGCATTGTAATGTGAGTGAAGGTGAAAACAATTTGACGAAAAAAAAACACAAAACATCTAATCTTAAAGATAACCAGTGTTTGCCAATTTTATCATAAGTACTGAAATCTTAGTAAACATCTCATTTACCTAGCAAAAAACCTTCAAAACTGATAACTTTTCATTGATACCTATCATTTCTTCGAAATTGAGCTATGTACATAAATATTTACAAAGCGGTGCACCCGGCTTCGCCCGTAACTAGGCCAATAGCATTAGGGATTACGTAGGGTCCAACTATGAAAGAAATTTTTTAAATTGGTCCAGAAGTTCCTACGATTAACGCAGTCATACTCTTCAGCCTTATATTAGTAGTAAAAGTAAATGTGCCCTGCAGTTTTATCTGCTCCTGTTGGTCTTCCGATGGATAAATCTTACACTGAAATAATTTATCGAATCGGCCCAGTAGTTCCTGAAATTAGCGCGCTCAAACAAACAAAATTATTGTTTGTTATGTAGATTATTTTTGAGAACGTTTGTAGAGATATTTTATTTTTTAATAATATGTCCTAATCAATTGAATTTAATTTTTATACAGCTTATTTGTACTTTTTTTTTAACTGACTTCAAAAACGGAGAACCGCATCCGTATCCAATCGAAATCTAATTCGACTGTATTTTTTTAGGGTTTGTTACCTCAGAATTTGTGATTGAGTGAAACAATTTGATGATGCATTTTTTATTTGAAAGCTCGTGTCTTCCGATTGGTTCCATTTAAATTTCGTCTAGCAGGCACCAATTTGAAAATGGAAGGCCGCTTTGCTTTTTTTTTTTAATATTAAAATATTTTGAATAGGTTGCTGTAATTAATTTTAATTCATGGCATGTTTAATAAGTGATTAGTAACATTTTCATATTAAATTAAATATAAGTAATATTTAATTTAATATAATCCTACTTACACAAACTGAATCCACAAAGAGTATTTAATACTAAGGAAAGGAAAGAGGAAGTTGTTTCAAGTTTATGGACTCGGTCTAATTAGGTCATTAATATACGATTAAGTCATTACCGACCGCGTAAACAATACATAAAATTAATTTGCATTTACAGAATAATTTAAATCTTTAGCTAATACTTTCACATTTAAATTAAAGTTTATTTCGACCATCTAAATCTAAAACATAATATTTTGAAATTAGAATAATTAAAAAGAAAGCGGCAGAGGAAATTACGAAAAATATTTTGCAAATGCACTTACAATTCACTCCCGCGAGCGAAAAGTGAAAACAGCTCTCCAATGCGTTCCGATTCACAAACAGCACAACACTAGCACAAAATTGAAAAGTTAATAATTTCTCAATTCAAAATCTCGCTTCTATTTTTCGAAATAAAAAATAAATACATACAAAATTCGAATTTCAAATTGATGTCGTGCGGGCGCGCCCGACGTGGCTGCGCGCTAAAAACCAACTGACGAATTCCTATTTCCTATAGATAATAATAGAGATCGGCGATCGCTCAACGCGCGTTGCGTCTACTGTCTACACTACGTATCGCGTATGTGAATCCGCATTATTCCAATCTTTGTTATAAACGATAAATAAAAAAGTTAAAAAATAAATTGATTGATGCGTCATGCACTGTATATCACGATAAACATGATTTAAATTGAAAGTTACTTAAAGATAAAACTGTTAAGTGTACCGTTGAATAATGCATTCATTAAGTTCCGCATGCAATTCATTTCAGTACCTACCTTCATTTTTTTAACTGGCAATTTTTTTTTTGTTCTAACAAGAATAAACATCAATCTGTCAAAAAGGGTTCGTTTATTTTTTGAATATGGAATTTCCACAAATTTTTCGCGCGCTAGCTTACAATTTTTTTTTGGGTAGGATGCCAACAGTCGTCAATCACAAAAAAATAATTAATATATCATAGTTTTACGATCAATATTATGTAAATATATGGTAACAGTATACTACATTACACATACGATTAGCTTTAGCTGTTCAGTGCCATGTAAATCACGATTTGAAGCAAGTTAAGAAGATTGCAGCAGACATGACTGACAGGTGCAGCATGGAGATTAGTACGAAAACAGGTATGCACTTTTCGATCGACATATAATACATTAACGTAATATTAGTATACGAGTTCTTTTAATTATTAGGTAATTATATTTATTATTTAAGGAGTACGTAATTTGTAGGTTTGACTGAAGGTTAGGTAAATGGTATTTTACGACTCTCTATCGGTCGACTTTTTTCCAATAGATAATAATTAAATAAAACAAGGAATGAGGATTAAAGATAAGAGATAAGTTTTAACTTATGTTTTTTTTAACCGACTTCAAAAAAAAGGAGGAGGTTATCAATTCGGCCGGTATATTTTTTATAAAGACGATTTTTATCTAGTGGATGATCGTTATCTGCTTTTCCACAAGATATAGAAAAAATGACTCATTTAAAAACTTTCTAATCGAATAGACTGATAAAGATTCACGTAATCAGAAATCAAAATTGCAAATTTTAGAAATTCTATCTCAATAATTTACTAAAGGAGAATGCCCATGAAAGTATGGACCACAGTATAGTGTTGCGTCAATGCCAGAGTGGTTTTGGAGGGTTCTTCGATATTCAAAAGATTTTTACCAATTGATTTTTTTGTGATAAAAACAGGGGTTTTCAAGATATTATTGAGAAAAATGTGAAATAACCTCAAAACTTAAATAACCCCGATTTAGTTAGGTTTATGTGTGATTTAGGTAGTATTTTATCGTCCGAAGGTTATTTTTCCGCGTTTAACATATTTAATCTATGCGTAGAGCTTATGCTTTCAGACAAAGTCTATCTGTTCATCGGCTAGTGTAGGTAGGCACCAGAAATCTTCACGGATTTCAAGAAAACCTAAATATATAAAACAAATAAGAAATAACTGGTTACCTACCAAGCTATGTCATAATAATATGTTTTATATATATATTTATTAAAAGTACATTTCGGCTCTCAACAATGATCGCTTTAGTTATTTGTATCGATGATCGATACAAATAACTAAAACGCCTTCCTTTTTGTCAACTCTTTTTGTCAGATTGTTCTAAGAAACATTTTTTGCATGGAATCAAGTATTTTACTTCACTATCTATGTTAAAACAACCTACAGTGTATAAACAACACCTTAAAGAGTGATTTTATGTTAATTGTTTTTTTTTTGTAATTCAATGAAAACAATAATCGATATTAATACACTTAGCTATTTAGTATTTACCATAGTAAATGTAATAATAGTTACCGCTTGGTTACCGATGTAAGCGGTAATGGATACTAAATCTATAGTAACGGATCTAAACAATTACATGTCTAATTAGATTTTACAAAACATTCCCTGTTCAAAATATATTTTCCGGTGGTAAGAAGGCCTCTATATTGCCGAGATTTTTTTAAATAGTATTGTTAACTTGATGCATGAGAAAAACCTGTACCAAAAATGTAAGCAATAATGGATACTAAATCTAGGTATGGTAACGGATCTAAACAATAACATGTCTTATTAGATTTTACAAAACATTCCCTGTTCAAAATATATTTTCCGATGGTAAGAAGGCCTCTAAATTGCCGAGATTTTTTTTAATAGTATTGTTATCTTGATGCATGAGAAAAACCAGTACCAAAAATGGGCATTCTCCTTTGTAAATTTATTAAATTAAATAATATCTAATATTTAAAACAAATTAAGAACGAAGTTTTCGTCAGAGCGAAATTCGTGACACCAAAAATCGAAGCAAAAAATGAATTTCTGTCCTTAATATTTGTGTTTTGTTATTGTTATGAAATGAAATGTTCATATTTTAAATATATCCTTGGCATATACTTAGCAATATTCCACAATTACAAACTGTTCGATCAATTTGTTTAACGTGTCCATGTTTCTAATCGACCTTAATAACCTGAGTGCAAATGACGCAACCACGATAACCTTATTAAAACCGCAGACATCAGGAATGTAACCAAATACAATATTATATATTTAGTGCTTGTTGATATGCCTATACATCCCAGTATTTCTGTTATCACATAGAATGTTAGTAGTTTTATATCATTTTATTAAATATTGAAGCCCAATTGCATACTTCCTACTTCCCAGTATTATCATCGAACTATTAGGAAATATTGGCAATTCTTACAATTTCGTATCTTACTTCCTATAAAATCTTACTATTTAAAATTGGTATACATAATATAAGAATATTAATGTTCTAACCAACCTAAAATAAAATATGAAAAATAATGTATAATTCTCGTGTCGCGGCGTTTGAAGTTAAACTCCTCCGAAACGGCTAGACCGATTCTTATGCAATTTGTGTGCATATCGGGTAGGTCCGATTCTACACATCTATTTTTCCGGTAAAACATTGTTTGCCGGGACAGCTAGTATTTATTATATAAAAATTTTGAAGTGAAACTTCTATAAGCGCGTTGAGAGAAAAAATGCGTCATGGCAATACCGTCACTTCGTGGAGTAAGGCGACGATTTTGGTATTTTTGAATCTTGCCAAAGATGTTTCACTTCTGACACGTGTGCTCGGCACACACGCTCGTTTTTTTAATTATTAATTATTCAATATTCATCCAGACAATCTTTTGCGAAGCGAAGCGAACGCGAACCTTATAAATCTAAGCTCTAACTTTTAAGACTAAAATATAATACAGAATACTAGAAAGAGATTTGTTACATAACACTTTCAAAGCAATAACGCAATAAATATTTAATTTCATACGTTTCTTGCAATGATTTAGCGCATTTCGCTCGCTTTCACTGTGTGTGCTTGTCAAAAGTGATCTCTTAGAATAAAACGTCATATAGTGTATTATGACCTTATCATACGCTGTTTGAGGCCATAAGATAGGTGTTTACTGGATGCAAAAAGAGAATAATGTTTTTAGTAGTAGTTGGGTAAATGATTAGTTTTGGTAACATTTTTCTGTGTTTATTTTAAATTTTTATATTCTTCTCGCTGCTGATCCCGACTGCTTCTAAATTAAAGTGTATTTTTTTTTTTTTTTTAATAAACGTTACGTTACGTTTGTCCGTGGGCAGAAGGCAGCTTTCTACTGGTGAAATCCATTACAAATTTCACAGAAGTTGTTCTTGAGTATATCCATCACAAACGTAACAAAAACAAAGCATTCAGTTTTTTTTATTTTTGAAGTGAAACTTCTTTATCGGGGTTGGAAAAAAATTTAGTGTAACATTTTTCCGTTACGCGCCATCTTGTTTTTATCCCTATCACGCGTGATTGACGTATTTCTGTAAAGTTGCTTAAAGTAAATTATTTTTTGAAAAATAAGGTCATAAAGAAGTTTCACTTCTTACGTGTGTACACTAGTACACGCACACATTTTTTTATTAGGAGGACACTAATTTTTTCAATGTCTCATGATGCCGGTAAGCTACCACCGTCAATGCACATTTGCAAAGGCGTAATGCAAAAAAACAAATGCAATTTACACAGACTAAAACAAACGAATTGAATTATGAATTAGGTGTTTGCATATAAGTACTAAAAAAATCAAGGTGTAATTTAAAACACTTATTACTCTTTAAACTCGAAAGTGGGTCACTGTTACATCCTTATCATTAATAATCTCACACAAAGGCTTGTACACACGCCATAACAAAAAAGTGTTACGTTTAAAATAATATTACAAAGGGTTCCGTAAGATATTTAATTATAAACTTAATTATTTTAAGTCGCCATTCTAGATAATATGCAATTTTTATTCAGAATCAATTAGTTAATTGCCCCAAAACTCAATCGTTTCCTGCGTTTTTTTTCTAAAATTGAGTTAATGGGTTATTTGGCGGAAATCACGCTAGTGATATGATAGCATTCATTTTTTAGTATAATATTATTTTGTTTGACGGATATTCTAGACTAGCTGTGCTCCGTGGTTTTACCCGCAGTGCTTCGCTCCTGTTGGTCTTAGCCGCTTAGCGTGATAATATATATGGGGCATTTCACGCGAAGCGGACACAGATTTCGGGCTCAGGTTTCCGATTTCGGTTATATTTTAGTATGTTACACCTGTATATATCCTCGGTATGTATACGAAATATTTTTGCATTTAGAAGCTTAGTTTTCAAAATACAGGTCTTTGAAGATGTCAGCAAGCGCGAGGCATGCATGACTTTGAATGTAATTATCAGTTCAAGAAAAGGATTTTTTTAATACATTGATGACTGAATAATAATTCCCATTAAAAAACCTTTATATTCTCATATTTTGAATTTCGAATTTATTTTTAAATTCCTAAGAAAAATTAAAAATTATTTTTCTTTGTAATTTTTTACGAACTTAGCATATTTTTAAATTTTTTTAAGATCATTAAATAAATGGCTTATATTATGCTTAAACTTCATGCCAAGTTCTAGAGTGGTCATCGCAGAAATTTCGAAGCTACATGTATTATAATGGCGAAGCGCGGCAATATCCCCATACTAGCGCCTAGGGGCCGTTCAAGTATTACGTGAGCAGATTTATTACCATTTTTTACCCCCCCGCCCCCCTTGTCATCAAAAGTAAGCAAAGCACTTACCCCCTCCCCCTATGCTTACGTAAACATTTTTAGTAATAAATGTTTTTTTATATTGTAATTTTTAAAATTGGAAAATTCATGAAAATATTAGGTTTAACTGATACACATAGAGTAAAAAATGACAAAAAAATATAATCAGAAATAAAGAACATAACTAACAAAAAGAATATTTTCGGAACACTCCGCAAAAAAAATGTCATCTTATAAAAGTTGAGCGCGCGCAAAGAGCAATTCTTAAAATCATCTTTAAAAAGAATTTAAGATATCCAACCAAAGAATTGTATCAAGAGGCTGGTATACTAACGGTGCGTCAGCTATACATACTAGCAGTAATACTAAAATTTCATAAAATAGCTCCAAACACAATTATAACGAACGAGCGCACTCGAAGAAATCCTGCATGGAGGAAACATTGCTGTAATATGTCTTTCGGTAGCAAGGCGTTTATATTCATGGGACCTTACTTATACTCCATAATGAACAAAAAACTAAATATCTTTCCTATGACCAAGTTCCGCTGTAAAAAATATATTACAAATTGGCTATTTAATCTAGACTACTTAGAAACTGAAACTCTCGTTAGCATAATATCTTGATTAAAATATAAACTTAAACATTTACTGACTATTAAAATAAACACTCATACAACATCAACACATACACATACACACACATATACACACACGCATATATACATACACATTTCTTAAAATGGCAAGTAAAGTTTGAAATATTTTTTTTTTTTTTTATGTAATAGATGAAAGAGATTGAGCCCCACAACACAGGGGATCCTAGTGTGGGGTTCAATGCAGCATTGCAACTATATTATGTATAACATTTTTGGAAACTAATAAAGAAATTTTTCATTTTTTCATTTTTTCATTTTTAGCTGCCAGAACAAAATCGCAATGACGTCCAATTTCAAAATTTTG
>CAJQZM010035083.1:5816-29895 GCA_907164665.1 Colias nastes
TTTTTGTACATGATAGTGTAAAATGTAAAGAACGAACTGACATTGTTAATCTTTCTGTAGAACGGACCATTGAACTGTCCTGTGTGGAGCTGGAGCGTTATATTATTGTTTGCGTTTATAGACCCCCTTCCAGTGACTATAATATGTTTGAGACAGTCATGGAAGAAATATTAAAGCGTCTAAGCAGGAGTAAAAAAAAAGTTATAGTATGTGGTGATTTTAATATTGATTTACTTTTACAAACACAAACGGCTACACGAATTGTTAATTTATTTCAGTCATTTAATCTATATAAACTTTTTAACGAACCCACACGAATTACACCTACTTCTGCAACCTGTATTGATAATATATACTGTGACTGCATCTGTTTAGAGAAAAATATTCTCAATACATTGACTTCGGATCACTGTGGCCAGAAAGTAGTTTTTGAATGGGATTGCATACCCACATTTAAAAGGATTAATGTTAGGCCTATAACTAAAAAAGGCATTAATAAATTTAGGAATAATATTAATAAAAACCTGCCCGTACTAAATGATCAATCCTTTCCTAATAGTCCTTGTGAAATGTTTAATAATCTTTTTAATTTAGTACATAATGAATTTGAAAAAATATTTAAAGTTAAATCTTTATATTACCAAGGATTTACCATTTAGTAAATGGGCGACAGCTAGTATACATAGGTGCAGGAACATTCTTTATGAATTATATGGTATGAAGCAATATAATAAAGACCCATCTTTTCTTAGTTATGTTAGAAATTACTCAAAAATTTTTAAAAAAGTTTGTTTTACTGCAAAGCGTTTATATATCAAAGAAAAAATACGCGACTCTGATAATAAAGTTAAAACAGTTTGGTCAATTATTAATGGTGAAATGGGTAAAAGCAAATCAAGTAATACCATAAAACTTGTAAATAATGACAGGGTTATTGACAAAAGTGCTGATGTTGCGCTTGCTTTTGAAGAATTCTTCAGTAGTGTCCCTGCTACTATTACTAATAGTTTAAATTCGTCTTCAGCACTTGCAGAAACCTTTTTGAGGGACCATGTTGCGGGGTGCAGTACATTATTTGAATTACGACACGTAACTGCTAGTGATATTGTTACTGCCTTTAAGACGCTTAATCTAAAAAATACTTGTGATCTTTGGGGAATGTCCGTAAATTTAGTTAATAATATAATAGAAAATATTGCGAAAAATTTAGCTTTCATATTTAATAAGTGTTGTGACTATGGTACATTTCCTAATCTACTAAAGCTTAGTAAAGTTATACCTCTATTTAAGAAGGGCGATCAAGAAGACTGTAACAATTATAGACCTATCTCTATTTTACCAACATTAAGTAAGGTATTCGAGAAGTTAATATTAAACCAATTGAGTAGTCATTTTGCATCTAATAATTTACTGCACACCAAACAGTTTGGTTTCACAAAGGGGCGCTCAACCACAGATGCTGGAGTTGCACTTCTAACACATATATATAAAGCATGGGAAAACTCAAAAAATGCTCTGGGGATATTTTGTGACCTCTCCAAGGCATTTGACTGCGTTGAACATTGTACTTTGTTACGTAAACTTAATCACTATGGAATTAAAGGAAAAGCCCAGAACCTCATAGCGTCATACCTGCATGATAGGATACAGACTGTAGTTGTTAATGGAGAACGTTCTAGCGGTGCGTCAATTAACATTGGTGTTCCACAGGGGTCAATTTTAGGTCCCTTCTTGTTCTTGGTATATATTAATGATCTTCCCTATTATTTGCAGGATAGGTGTGAAATAGTTCTGTTTGCAGATGATACCTCATTAATTTTTAATGTGGATAGGCATGACCCAAATGTTGACGAAGTGAACAGTGCTCTTTTACACATATCTGAATGGTTTACTGCCAATAATTTATTATTAAATGCCAAAAAAACCACTTGTGTTGAATTTTTACTTCCTAATGTAAAAAAGTTGAACAGAGATATTACCTTGAACGGGGAGGTATTGCATCCTACTGAGTCTACTGTATTTCTAGGGTTAACATTGGACGAGAAACTACAGTGGGGAGCCCATGTCAACGCCGCTGCAGGTAAGCTCAGTTCAGCTGCATATGCAGTCCGAAAAATAAGGCATCTCACCGATGAAGATACAGCTAGATTGGTTTATTTCAGCTACTTTCATAGCATTATGTCCTATGGAATTCTACTGTGGGGCAGGGCTGCAGATATAGAAACTATATTTATCTTACAGAAAAGAGCCATTCGCTCTATATATAATTTACGTGCTCGGGACTCACTAAGAGATCATTTTAAGAATACTGGTATCCTTACTGTACCATCACAGTATATATTTAATAATATTTTGCATGTACACAAAAGCTCCGACTTACACACAAGAGTAGGAGATAGACACGATTATGGCACAAGGAACAGGAATAGAATTGAAATGCCATTTTTCCGATTAGCTAAAGTTAAAAATTCATTTATGGGTCAAGGTATACGCTTATATAATAGAATTCCTCACAATATTAAAGAGTTTAGTAGTTCTAAATTTAAAACTTATATAAAAAATGTACTAGTTCAGAGAGCGTACTACAGTATTCAGGAATATATGGACGATAAAGACCCATGGAGGGTTATCGCGTAAAAACCACAGGACAGTTCTTTGGCATATTATGATATATTATGTAGTTAGATATAAGTTACATATTATGTAATATTGACATAATTTAAAAGAGCAACTATGGAGTTTCTTGCCGATTCTTCTCCATAGATACTGCTTTCCGAATCGGTGGTAAATGTTAAAATTATACTCATGTAATGACGATTCGAAAGTGCTACTAAATAGTAGTCTAATTGAATAAATGAATGTTTGAGTTTTGAGTTTGAGTTTGAATACGAATACCTCTCTCAATACCACCTAATAACGATAATAATTAATTTTATCTTATAAACTATGAAAAAATAAATTCGTATGAAGTATTAATATGCAATGGCGTCCTTATTAGGTAATAATGGACAATAGTCATTGGTAATAATGCTGAAATTTACCATTAATCTTTAGATTCCTTTCCATATAATAAAACTATCTCAAGCCTTATTTTTATTAGAAATCCTTGTCATTCAGTGGATTTTTCCTTTTTCTTTTTTTATCCCTTCATTCCATTAACATTGTATTGGATGAAAAATATTCACTAACGAATTCTTGTAGATAAGTAAGTATATATAAATTGAAAATATTTATGAGGAATAAAAATCGTTTGGTGTGCCAAAATACTACTAGGATTTGGCAAGTTTCTAGTTCAGAGACCTCGCTGGTAGACGTGGATAAACCGCGTTAGACAAACTTTACTCATTTGAAAGTATATTAAACAATTTTGATACTTGCCCAAAAGTGTATGAAGATAATTGCCGGGTTTGAATGACTTATCAGTTATCTATACTTATCTTTAATTAATATTATAAAGCTGAAGAATTTGTTTTTTTCTTTCTTTGAACGCGCTAATCTCAGGAACTACTGGTCCGATTTGAAAAATTCTTTCGGTGTTAGATAGCCCATTTATCGAGGAAGGCTATAAGGCTATATAATAGTATATACCATTACGCTAAGACAAACCGCGGAGCGCAGCTAGTGATATGTTTGAATGTTGTTCAACACTGGTGTTTTTTAAAAAAATTGCTATTCGCTATTTTGCAACCTTTATAATGAAGAATATTGCGAATATCATGCTCCTTATTATTTTTAACAGGAAACATTTTTAAGTAGTTACATTATTTTACAGGAGAATTAACCTTATAATAAGTTGGCTGGCGTTTAAAGAAGGTAATAACAAAGAGTTGAAAATTCACAAGCTCAAATAACAATGGTGAAAATATCTCACGGCATCTGAAATAAGTACCTATCTACTTAATATATCAACACTGGGGTGTGCGTTCCCTATAATCCTCAATATGGCGATATTCACTACAAATGGGATATTAAATAGTAAAAAAAGAGCGTTAGTACGTATGTTAGTACCTAGCTATTTAATACGTTCGTACTCCGTATATTCGAATGAAGATTATCCTAGATAAGTAAATGGTTTCATTTCTGTAGACGTAGATTCTTTATAAAAGATATATGATAACGTTGAGAGATTCCGATTCAATGTCGAGGAATTTCCACTAATAAGATTATTAAATAAATAAATTGATCCTCTCCATAACTTGATCCGTATCTAATTTCAACAAGTCAACGACACTGGTCTTCATTGGTTCCTGTCACAACAGATATTTTCCCAAGCTTTGAACAGCTTCAAGTTTAAGTAATTACTTATCCAATTTAGGTACAGTTTACTTTCAAGAACGAAAAACGAAGTAAAGATTTGTAAGATTTTTACCTTATTACTTACCCGTCTTTTTATTAAACCAATATTAATTTTCATAAATTAACTCAATGTTAATGTTAAATAAAGTTTATCTCTTGTTGTTTTTCTTTTACGTGAAATACCTGAATATAGAAGAAGCTATTAAGCAGAGCAGGATTAGTAGATATCTTAATATAGCTGCTTATAATATGCCAATACCAATAGATAAAATACAGAATAATCAGTGAGAGTTATAGAAAAATCTATTTTCGTCCATTCATAAATACTATATTTGAAATCATAACCTCCAGCATCGTATTTCCAACCCCCATATACAAATCTATTCCGGTGAAATAAATCATAGTTACACACACCTTTATACAAACTAATCTTATTAACAATCCATACTTAATATTATAAATGCGAAAGTAACTCTGTCTGTCTGTCTGTTACTCAATCACGCCTTAACTACTGAACCAATTTGCATGAAATTTGGTATAGAGATATTTTGATACCCGAGAAAGGACATAGGATAGGTTTTATCCCGGAAATCCCACGGGAACGGGAACTATGCGGGTTTTTCTTTGACTGCGCGGGCGATGCCGCGGGTGGAAAGCTAGTTCATAATATTTTGGCTTTATAGTTGAAGAAAGTATACATTGTAAGTTTAATTAATTTGGAGCTTCGATATACCTTTTTAAACTAATAATAATTAATATCTGCTTAAAATTATATTGGATACTAGCTGCTCCGCGCGGTTTCACCCCCGTGACTCCTCTCCCGTTGGTCGTAGCGTGATGATATATAGCCTATAGCCTTCCTCGATAAATGAGCTATCTAACACCGAAAGAATTTTTCAAATCGGACCAGTAGTTCCCGAGATTAGCGCGTTCAAACAAACAAACAAACAAACAAACAAACAAACTCTTCAGCTTTATAATATTAGTATAGATAAGTTTGTTTTAAGCGTCGCCTTAAACGTAGTCGCGTATCTAAAACTTCTAAAAGTGACGTGTGAGGTCGCGTTATCATATACAGGCCGATTAAGAAGAGCTGGAACGTCAACACATTTACACATTGCACATGTGTAGTGTCTGTGAAGACGCGCGCGGCGTGACGTTATACTGCATACGCATCATGAAAAGTCTGCCCGTCTCTCTCGCGCGCAGACTAGCTTATGAGAGTATATGCAATATGTATTTATAAATAATTGCATGAGTAATATGCAATTATTTATAAATACAGGGTGATGTAATTTAAACAAAGACGTTAGGTATACTACTAACTATATTCGACGAGATACTTCGCGGCACGCGGATTTGAATATATTTTACTTTACCCCGGTAAAATTATGTAATAATTTTAATAAGTTTTGTAAACAAAATGTGAACGCCGTAAGTTAAAATTTTCATACATAGCTGAACAATACAGCTTTTATTGTAATGTGGCCTTATCTCTTACGTGCTAGGGTTTCGCTTGTATTGTCTCTTGGGAGTGAGCGCACGTATTATTTGTATTGTTTTTATCGTTATTTTGAATATGACATGAAATTTAATTATTATTTGATAATTGAATGATTATCAATACTATATTACAATTGATTATGAGAATAAATAATTAAGTTCATCGATTGAGTTACTTTTAAATTGTAATTTTACATATAAATAATTATGAGAGCTTTCATATTATCTACAACGCACCCATTTTACAATTCAAGTCTACACTTTAAACTAGAGTCGCATTTATTTTTGAACATACTGTATAGTAAAATTGCATAAGTGTGAGTAGGTACTGTGAAGATGCCAGCTTTCCTTAATCGGCCTGTACATATACCTTACCTTTAAATTCTTCAAATTTAATAAAATTCATAATGTAGGTAATAGTTTTCTCTCCGGTCTCCGGTCTCAGTTTTGGTCAGTTAGGTTTAAATCACAAATACACTTTCATTTTGCAAAAATATCACTACGTTATCCATAGAGTGAATAAAAGATATAGAATGTATTTATGTACAGTACTCCTAAATTAATAATGCGCATGCAAATCTTCGCTAATTGTCGTATTCCCGAAAACACTCGAATCATTGAATCGTAAATGCCCTAAAAAATGCACTTGCATTTTACACCTTGTTCAAAAGAAATAAAAGTCAATTCACGGTCATACACAATCAAAAACAAATCGGGCGGTAGGTGACGGTAGTAGCCTGTCAGTCAAAAACTCAAAAATCCGTCAGTCGTCTTTAAATATTGGTGGTGACTGTACGTGTTCTCTCTGTGTGGAATTATATACCTAGAGCTGCTCATACCCTTCTTGCTTTTGTTTTTAAAGGTGAATTGAATTAATCGATGAAATGATTTACACAGATGATGGCAGTAGGGAAAGTGAAAATGAAGAAGAGCATAATGAAAGTTCCGATGTATCTAAAATGTCAGAAATAAAGATATAATCCCTGATTATCTTTATTGTAATTGTCATAATATTGAAGAATGATCAGTACTGTAAATACTTTTGAAGTGAGATTTTAATGATTAGATTTATATGGTTTAAGTGTAAACCTGTGTTAGAAAACCATATTTTATACAATATAAATTGTGTTCTTTTAACCTTATTTTCTTCCATCATTACACCAGCTTCAGTAAGACACTTTAAAAGTACTATAAAATTTTCCAAGTAAATCAATCCAACAAAGATATATTTGCAATCGTGGGGTTATCCTCGCTATTTACTTACAAGGAATTATCGAAACAAAATCGTTACTTACAAATAAATATTAATATCTTTTAGCACAAAACACATAATTTGAATATATTATGCATGAAGAAAATGCATTTAACCACTCTATATACATATCATCTACGGACGCTCCGGGAAATATGACAGTTGCCGAACAGTGACGAAGATTTCTATGCGCATTATTACTTTTGGAGTACTGTATAGCTATAGAAGAATATAGAATTGCAGATTTTTTTAATAGATTCGCGAACAGAAAATGCATGAAAAAGACACGAGAAAATCAAGTAGGTAGATACTCATTATTGATTATAGTATTTTACAACTTCTCATCCATCACTTGCCTATATTATGTAGGTACTATCGGTAGTAGGACAGTCTTAGTTCAGTTGTCTGACCTAGAAAGTTTTCCGGGAGAAATGGTTGATTTAGTAGATTTTTATTCCACTTTGCTACCTCGTATAATTTCCGTTTGCGCCGCCATATTGGAAAAATGGCGACGAAGAAACATTCCAATGTTTCTTTTCTGAATCACTACTATGATACGGACAAAAAAATGGAGACAACTTCAAACAATCTAATTAATGAAGTAGATTTTTTTTAATCTATAATTTTGGCGTACGTACGAGCGCTGCAGACACGCGTGGCTGCAGTGCATAATTAGATTTATCTTTGTAAGCGTAAGTAGATAAGCATGTAAATATTAATTAATAAAATCTAGATTGAAATTACTTTGTACTTTAAATTCAAAGCACTCTATAGTTTTGTTTAAATAAGTTGCTTAGGGCTTATATTTTTATCTTTAGGCTATGGCATAAATTAGAGATAGGGATTCATATCATGTTATAGGATATCGAGTCTGCTATTGTTAGTATCTCTCTAGGTTTGAAGCTTATATAAAAAAGGAAAGAAATAAAACACAAATTATTTTTTCACATATATTAGGTACATGCATATAACTTTATAATAATCAATTATAATATATTATGTTAAACATAAGCTTTCTTTAGTATATAAACATTGTTTTTAACCTTAAATTGTAAACAGGAAACAAAACAAAAAAACAAGATAATATATATCCTTCTAATTAATTTACAATTACAACTTACTTATTAGAAGCATTTTGGATTTTATTTGAAACCGATTTAAAAATGATAACCGATTTAATAATGAAACGCAACTATCTGGCAAACTAACATAAGAACTACATACTTAAATTAATAAACCGTATAAATATACCTTATATATCTATAATAATAAGTTTATAGAGTGATAACATTATTATATAAACAAATCGTCTTAAATGTAGTGTTTTTACTTATTAGTAAAAGTAAAACTATGCATTATTTACAGCAAGCGTTTGGTTTAGTCATTAGTGAATCCATGTTATCTACTTCATAAAAAATGATATAATGGTACAAGGTAAGTAAATTTAATGCTATCCTTATTGACTATTTGAGGTGGATTGCCATAGGTTGTAGTAGTAATTTAATCGAATATTTTATTGTATTTATCATTTTGTTGTTTAATTATATGACATAACATAAGCCTCCTATGAGGGTACAGGCAATAATCCACCACGCTGGCCAAGGCTGGGCAAGGTTGACAGATGTCACAGTCATGTCATTGAACGTTTGATTCTTCGACATATTATCAGTTTCCTCACGATGTTTTCCTTCACCGTTTAATAGTTATATTATGGAGTTTTATGTTATAAATTTATTCGCCTGATATTATATTGTTGGTTCGTACATCGTTCGTACAAGATTATATTAAAAAATTAAGTAATAATTTTTTCATCTGTCAAACTGTAAAACAAACCAAAATGGTAAATACAATAAAATATATAGAAAAATAAAATTAAGTATCAAAGGAAACTTGTTTTTAACTATTCCATAGCGTCTTAGTGAATATGAAAGTTAGAGATGTAGGTTAGATGTTTAAAGTGATAAGCTTTCCAAGATTTTTTCGTCTTTTTTTAAGTCACAAGTCAGTTGTATAAAATAAAATTTAAAAAAATACAGCCCTTCGTGTTATAGTAGATAATTATTCTACAACAAGAAATAAAATTCTACATACTTAAAATAACGAAGAAGTAAAAGGATTACTTTTTAGTTACCTACTTTAGGTAGACATGTCTTATTTTTTACTCTGTGCGCAAACATTTACTCTGAGTCGATATTACGATATAATATATCCAAGTAAATTTTTGTCTGATTAGTACTATGCATTTCAATCAGGCAAAATTTAACTAATCTTTAACTGCTTTTGACTTGTCTCGACATCCTAACAGCTATAACCTTATATCTACATAAACTACAAAAAAAAAAACAAAAAATAACGCATCTACACAATTCGATAGACCATCAAGGCGGATTGCCGACAAAAACCGTTGTTTAACAAATTACTCTAAAGACTATTGTCCACAAAAAATAACTTGTGGGTGCAAATAAAATAGAATTATATTGATATTCTAAATTTTTAAACACATATAAATCAAATACAATGTATTTCAAAAAAAACTGTATAGTTGTTACTTGATATTATGTTTAGGGAAGCGAAAACAAATCCAATCCAAATCCGTTCATCCATTTTGTGAGTTCTAAGTGGCGTAAACAACACGACTTTGCATCGATTTTGATTGTTTCAGTGTTTCTTTTGTTTTGTGTAATATTCTGAAACAATTCATCAAACTATTTTTAGTAAAACATTGATAGTAACTTATTTATATTTGTGTTTCTTTGCAAAAAACATAAAAAAAAACGGAAACATAAAATGCTAATTTATTTACACCCATTTTTGTTAAAAATCAACTTAAAAACTAATAATTGAACGCAGGAAGTACGAAATCTCATAAAAATAAACTTCAACTAAATATAATTGCAACAAATAGGTAAAAAATACACTATTCCACACACATTAATATGCTTAGAAAATTACTATACTATTTTTACCGAATATACGAAATTCCGTCAGGCGGGATCCGAACCGGCGCCCTTCGTCTAATTTATTATGTAATATACTAAAAAGCGACATTCAGAGACCTATATTTACAAAATCTCTTACTTCTTATATTGAATAAAATGCAACTACGAAATTGTGATCATTCCTCATTATATTTTTTTTAATCCTTAAATACTAAAACATCAATTAACTACAAAACTGTCTGTGTAAAAAAAACGGATTTTGAACCCATTGGAATAAAAAATAAACTATAAACAAAAACCAACACCGAAATGGATAATCTATTGATTAAAAGTATAATAAAAAATAAATTCGAATATTCAACAAAGGGCGACCTACCTCATAAAACGTGTTTATAGTATCTCTAGAACTGTTTACTTTCGCTCTCAATTATATTTAACAAGAGAACGAACGTGATAAAATACAGGGTGGGCCAAGAATTTGTTAACATTTAAATGTAACTTACCGCGCAAACTATTGCCGCGCGGGGCGCGGGCGCGGGCGGGGGCACTAGCTCGCTTCTTGGAAATTTAGTCGCAATGGATCGCTTCACGGGGCCGCAACGCGCTTACTGCGTGAAACAGTTTTATTTAAACAACTTTTCGCTCATTACTGTGAGACGCTTATTTCGCGTTGAATATGGTTTACACGACTTAAGTCAGTGTCCAAGTGCCCCTTTAATAAAGAAATGGGTGAAGAAGTTCGAAGAGACGGGATCTACACTAATTAATGTGAAACAAACCGGCGGCCCGCGGACTTCTCGGAGCGAAGAGAACGTGCAGCAAGTTTCCGCTTCTGTTCGACGTGATCCACATTTATCGACACGCAAACATTCGTCTGAATTAGGATTATCCCGCACATCATTACGCCGTATTTTGAAATTAGATTTGAAATTACATCCATATAAGATCCAGCTAGTGCAAGAACTAAACCCTAATGATTTAAATTTGCGTAAGTCATATGCCGAAACAATGTTAACTCGATTCAGTAATTTTGACAACATCTTATTCTCTGACGAAGCCCATTTCCACCTAAATGGACATGTAAACAAACAGAATTGCAGGTATTGGAGCAGCGAAAATCCTAAAGCTAAACATGAGAGGCCACTTCACTCTCCTAAGGTAACTGTATGGGCTGCAATTTCAGCAAAAGGAATCATCGGACCTTACTTTTTTGAAGATTCTCGATGCCGTTCAGTTACTGTTAATTCTGCCGAGTATGTGAAAATGTTACGAGAGTTCTTAGCACCGATGCTACTGGAATTTGCTGGCTATAATCGTAACACATGGTTTCAGCAAGATGGAGCCACGTGTCACACATCGAACGAGTCCTTGCCGATGGTCAAAGACATGTTTCCGGAAAAGCTGATATCCAGACGGGGTGACATCCCATGGCCACCCAGAAGTCCAGATCTATCCCCAGCAGACTTCTTTTTATGGGGTTATTTAAAGAGTCGTGTCTACATTGATAAACCGAATACACTGCGTCAACTTAAAGAAAAAATCATCGAAGAGATATCGGCGATCTCGCGGTCTCTTTGCAGAAGAGTATTCGAAAACTTCAGGACTCGCTTAGATGAGTGCAAAAACCGAAACGGTGGTCATTTAGACGAAATAATTTTTAAAAAATAAATTACAACTAATTAGCTTTCTCGTAAATAAACGATTTCTAAAATATGTTGAATGGTTTTTTTTATACGATTTTTTCAAATGTTAACTAATTCATGGCCCACCCTGTATTTAAGTTATAATAAAAACACGTTTATTGGTTGGTAAATGAAAAATAAGGGCTAAAATAATATAAAGAGAATCCTTACGTTAAATTTTTAATACTATTTTAAGCTAATATGAATCATATAATGATTTCATAGATAATATTGATTGGAATATTGTTTTTTCTAAACTATGATACAAAAAGAGCTATCCATGTTCAAGCGGAGATAAATACAACAAACCAAAGTCGTTAAAATCTGTTCTTGAGTGGCGTAACTTAAAATATAATAATAAAAAAGTATAGTTCAAAAAATCATCTTCAAATCTAAAAATATTCGAGAACTTAATGAATCTAAACTTATATTTGGATGATACTAAAATATTAGAATTTTTTTTTTCGTCAATGAAATTTAAATCTATTCATTAAAAGTTGATTATCGATTATGTTGAAGATTACTTACGAACGACACTTATTTATATACTTAATTACCTATTTATTATACATGTAATTCTTGATTACATACATACTTAAACCTAATTGGCGGTACTTGGCGTGGAGCAGCGAATATTTGATTCGCAATAATATATGTACAAAAAAATAGAATTGTTAAAAAAAATCATCTACACACTACTATCATAGTATAAAGAGAACAAGTAGGCCGACTCCCGGCGTTTAGGAGCGAACGGTACCTTAACTCGCGAGGCGCAGGGTTTTTACTTGTCACGTTGATATTTTACAGTACTCCCAAACTGATAATGCGCATAGAAAAATTCGTCACTATTCGGCAACTGTCATATTCCCCGAGCTTCCGAAGACGATATGTATATAGAGTGGTTAAATGTATTTTCTTCATGCATAGTTTATTAGAATTATGAGTTTTATTGTGATTTTATGGTAAAAGAGATAAGTAACGAAATTTGTTTCGATAATTCAATGTAAATTAATAGCGAGGATAAGCCACACGATTGCGAATATATATTTGTTGTATTGATTTACTTGGAAAATTCTATACTTAGAACTATTAAAGTGTCTTACTGAAGCTGGCGTGATGATGGATGTATGGAAGGTTAAAATAAGACAAAGTTTATATTTAAAAAAATATTTTCAAACACTGGTTTACATTTAAATTGTAGAAATCTAATCATAAAAATCTCAGTCCAAAGGATTTACAGAATCAGGGATTATCTCTATTTCTGATATCGTAGAATCATCAGAACTTTCACTTTCCCCACTGCTATCTGCTACCTGTGTAAATAATCATTTTATCGGAAAATTCAACTTTGAAACAAAACTAAGAAGGGTATGTAACAGCAGCTCTATATAATTCCATACAGAGATAATACGTGCGGTAACCACTAATATATAAAGATGACTGACGGATTTTTGAATTTTTTGACTGACAGGCTACCGTCACCTACCGCCCGAATTGTTTTCGATTGTGTATGACTCTGAATTGACTCCTATTTCTTTCGAACAAGGTGCAAGATGCAAGTGCATTGTTTAGGGCACTTACGATTCGATGATTCGGGGTGATTCGGGTGTTTCTGGAAATACGATAATTGGCGAAGATCTGCATGCGCATTATTAATTTTGGAGTACTGTAAATAATTGTATAAACAAACACCGACCGTTCAAGCAATGGCGCGCCCCTCACGAGACCGGTCCATGAGAAGGAACCGAGCGGCGTTGTGTGCGTGCGTCAAGCTTGCGTACGTACAAACGGCGCGATGTACCTTTGTTCGAAGATAACCTACTTGTTCTCTTTATACTACTACTTCTACTACTACTATTTTTGTTCTTAAAACTAATGTTCAAGGCCTAATCACCTCTAAATACAATCGCTTGTTTAAAAAACTACCATTGTATCACTTACTTGACGAGTAGCTATGTCATTTTTAATGACGTATATCCTATTTCTACGTTTTTTTATATAATACAAAACCTTCACTAAAAGGTAAAAATACTATAATATTAATAAACAACTTATTTAATTATCGAGCCGAAAGCTCTCAAAATAACTAAATCTATTACCATGTTTAGAGTCGCCATATTCAATATATGTACAATCCTTAACAACTTATAGCTAGATTATAATAATAATTAATAATACATATACCTATTATTAAATTTAACATTTCAAAAATATATGGTATAATATATTATAACAAACTCTGATATAAATACAATGAGAAGATATTATGTTAAGACGAATATGAAATTAAACAAAAAAAATTACAATTCGAAAAACATTTGATACAAAATTTTCAACACAAACAAAGGTATAATGTAAAGAAAATAGTAATTGTCAGCAAAAAAAACGTATACTCAAACAAAAAAAAAAACAAAACTTCAATTTTAATACAAAAAAAAACAAAAAACTAAAAAGAGTAATCAATCCATTAGTAAAGGCTTTATTTCTTCTTGCTTCAAGACACCAATCTCTTGAAGCATTGCTTCTATACCTTCAGGCATGCGCCCTTGGTCCAACTCTAAGTTCCATTTGTAATACTGAAAATATAAAAAAATACTGTGAATTAAAAAATAAAATATGTTTTATTTTTAAATTTAACTTCCACTTTGTTAAACGTTTTGAAATTCATATATTTTCATATTTTTAGTTATTACATGCTTTGTACGATTGCGATAAAGATAACATTGCAGTAGACAACGGAAGTGCACCTGGCGACCGGGACCATGTCATTAGGTGACGTCATCTTACACTTAACGTGTAACAATGACGTCACACCATTATGTCTGATCGTTGCCAACTTCGACATAACCTCGTGGGTAGTTGACAAGAACAATTGTGCGAAATTATCACTTTCACAATGCTATAGAAAAATGAAATGTCTGATTTCAAGAATCAATATCTAGTTACTCTTCGTTTAAATATAACGCAATAACATATAATTGAACGCAAATGTGGTCTGATCGAAATGATTAATTAGTCATAAGTCATTAGAACAAGCCGCAAGCTCACCACAGGACTGTAACGGCAAAACAGTAAACACAATAACGTATCATATTTATCATTAATCAAGGAATGCAGTCAAAATAAAACTCTATTAACGAGACTAAGAAGAGACTCGATGAAAACTTCCTTATTCCGAAAGATGTGATTATTGAACGCGCTAATCTCGGGAACTACTGGTCCGATTTGAAAAATTCTTTCGGTGTTAGATAGCCTATTCATCGAGGAAGGCTATAGGCTATATTCATCATCACGCTGATCAACAGGAGCGGAGTACTGCGGGTAAAACCGCGTAGCACAGCTATTTATTTAATAATTTAAATTAAAAATACCTTATCCAACTCCTTCCTCAGTGCGAGCACAGATCTCTCGCGGTCGGCGACAAGCTCCTCCAGATATTGGTAGCGGAGCTTCTTGCGCGCACGGCATTCGCGCGCCGACTGACGGCTGCGTTCTGGAATCGTGTGTAACGTCATGTCAAACTACCCGCTTGTTCTTTTTATATATTTGTATGTTTATGCTAAACTTGTTTTATTACTTATTAGTCACTTAAAGTGTAAGTAATTTGAAAATAAGATTTCATTTTAAGATAATTTCATATTACTAAACTTCATATCCTTAAGGTTTTTTTATGCAGATCTAAATCCAACTCAAATCTTACAAGAAATCTATACACTATTCTTTCTACTGTATATAATGCAGTTGCAACTGATATTTCTTCATAATAAATTATTCATTAGTTCCTTTAAATATCTAGTAACAGAGAGCCTCTATTGTTTGCGTTGCAGCCGAGATATATCATGAGTTAGATCTCAGATAAAAACATAAAAAGCAGAACTGATTTGCATTGTACTACAAGGCATAGAGCTTTACCTTGAAGCATCGACAATGATCTTTACATTAATCTTTTTTTAAATAGGGCATCGCTTGACGATGATCTCGCCTGATTGAAAACTTAGATGTGGCCCCTAGGCCAATCAAGGATCAATCCTAATCGATCGATCATCCATAGGACGTACCCGTTCACACCTCTCTTCAAGGCCAGATTGTTTTCTTTGGGAAACATAGAAGCATGTTCCAGTCGCTTGCTATTCAAATGAAGAAAAAGAAAAAAAAAAACAAAAACTTTCCAAACTAACCCAATTTCGCCTTCATGTCCTGCTTGTCGAGCTGCGACTTCCTGCCGGGCCTGCGGCCGCGCTTGCCCCCCTCTCGCCTCTCGCCCCCGTCAGCGCCGGACGCGCCCGTCGACACGTACGCACCGCCCAGCGATTCCTGCACGACTAACTTGTTTAGTACTTGTTGGTGTGACTAGATGGCGCTGATGCATATCGTCATACGTTGCTAAATTATAATATTTAACGTTGTAAATATATATAATAGATTCAAATCGTATACGAATAAACGCGAATGTTTGAAATATATGTATTGGTAAAATGTCCAACATGCATTAATGTGATTATAGTAATTGTCATATGTATTAAGAAATTAAAATCTACCTAATTAATAACTGACCACACCCACGAACACAAATTACCTTATAATACAGTTAAGTAATTCAGTTATTATCATTTAAATGAATACAATAGGCATCTAATTTCACGAACATTAGATTAACATTTATGATTGAATAAGTAACCAAGTTCGATAGATTTTTTTATTGTAGATTTATTTTTATTTATTACTGATCTTTCTTTTTTTATTACATTATGGTTAATAATAAAACTATTAATAAATCATCATTGCAGTAACAATAAGTTATTTTTTTATATTGCATATCAAATTATCAATAAATAATAAATATGCCGATTGTAATGCTATGTTGTTAAAAACAAAGACAAAAAGTTACTGAAACTTAAACTCATCTAAACCCTACTTAATTTCTTAGTATCCATGTACCTATTACGGAAGTTTGTAATTGACAAGGTAATTGTTTTCAACATCCTTAATTGTATACAAAATGTACTGATTCGCCTCAATTAATTCCTATACTTATCAGAAACTAGCTTGAGCTACATTTCTGTCATAACTACAAACTACAATATATTATAATAATTTTAGAATAACAATTCTCTTAACATATGACCTTAATGGTACCCCAACCTCAATCACGTTTAAAAAATCTAATACCTACCTACTGAGAAACTGCGCAATTTCTAGATATTTGCGCACACGCAGTTTTTATGTGGATCACTATAGAGTGTTATAAAAACTCGACCTAAAGGCAGTCCTTATCATTTCCATTGAGTACACTCAATGTTTACTTGCATGATAATGGTCTTACAGGAAAATTTCTGAGCGCACAACATAACAACAGGAATACTGATATAAGGATGACTATAGTTTCTCAAATTTAAGAATACGTGTATAAATTGTTTAAATTATTCCCATATAACGTTGATGAATCGAATCATTGTATTCCTTGGGTAATTCATTTTATTAATAATTGTATTATGATCATTAAATTGAACATTGAAAACTTTTCTTTGATTTCAATTGCCATTATAATTACTGTTGGCGGAACGTAATTTTAAATAGTAAAAGGTAGAAATTGATACCTAAGAAAATTTAGTTTCAATTATACTTAATAATGAATTAGGTATTATTGTAATAAAATTTGAACATAATATAATAATTACTTCAACTCCCCATGGAGTAATGGCGTTACAGACGCACATTGACTAATCCTTCTCGAAATCTCCATTTCCACAAATACCACGATCTACATTCAACGCAGCGCTGACAAAAGCATTGACACACGTAAACAATGTTGTACACTATGAACTCATATTATGGAAGTCGTAAAATCGTCAATATCTTCATAATGGGCAACGTTGGCGAGTAGAGGCAATCAAGATAGTGTAGAGGGCCTAAATGTTTATGATCGTAGATGTTTATTCATATTCGCTGTTATGGAGGCAAACATCGACGATTATTTGTTGGGCCAACGCTGCCCATTATGAAGAGGGCACATAATATCTATCGAGACGAGAGAATCCTTGCTAAGGCATTGTTCGTATCAACGGAACAATGAACTTCGTTGCTCGCTAATCGCAAGTACCTACGTCGCAATAACTTTGCAACGCAATTTATACTTAATTCGATAAAATCGAGTACCTATGCTACTTAATTGAATTGCAATAATTACTCATGCCTTCTCAGGAGTGGTAGAATTTGAAAATGTATCGATATTATCCTTAAAATATATGAACAAGTCTATCTGCGGATGCTTAAAATATAATATTATGTAAATAATTGGTGTTATACCTAAGTCATGAATCGGAAATCCAAATCTGTACAGATGATTTTAAGTAGGTAGGTAGGTCTTGTTATTTTAAAATACTTGTAGTAAGGTACAAACTAATTCTATTAGCATTGGCATAATGACACAACCAAGATGAAATCCTATACTCAGTCCTTCATGGTGTTTGAATTTCATTATCTATTACTGTTATTTATACGTTACATAGAGAAAAGAGAAAACTAAGAATACCTACCTAACTATATAATATGTCAGCTTTTTCCCATTCTCTTAAATTGTCCCTTATTTTTTATTGCAATAATAAAGAAACATATGCAGTTCTAAATAGGTACATAAAGCTGCACTTTTAGGCGGATGAGCAATGTGTGTTTTAGTAACCTTTAGTAACCTTTTAGTGCCTACATACAAAAATTGGTATTTTCTCATTCTAATTATTGTTAAAGCGCATGTGAAAAATAGCGTGACGTCATCATTTAAAAAGAGAAGTCACTACTCACTGCGTAGGCAGTTGTGTTGCAGCATAAATTCTCATTATATTATGTAGGTACTGTATCAAAGTAGTTTTGCCTTATAGACTAAGGTATACATACCTATGTTATTGATGCATTTTTGTGTAGTTCACTACAATAAATGCGTTTTAACAATACTTGCATAAATTGCATCCGTTCAGAAAATGAGCCCTATCAATATTAATTTCACCTGTCTGAAAATAGAGGCGCGCGCAGTCCCCCCGATGATACCTAGATTTCCTTGGTATTGTATATACCTAGTATTCATATTATGCGTTGGAACAAATCAATATGCATCCTGATTCCTGGACGCACGCAGGCCCGATAAATAAATAAATAAATAAATAAAATAAATAAATCATTTATTGCATAAAAACATGGTACATACAAAGATATTAAGATCAGAATTAAGGAACATTCATGTTTTTACTATAACTACCTACATAGCATACAATAATTATTATTAATTGACAAAATGAATGAAAATGATTAGATATTTATAGTAAAAATACGAGTCAGGAGTATTGTCACTTAAAATTAGGTTTATACATAAATCATTAGTCATACAGTCAATCAATTAATGTCAATATCATTATTTTATATTATTTATACATTTTTCATATTATACAGAAATTCATTTAGGTTGTAAAAACAATTCTCTAACAAGTATTTATTTAATTTATTTTTAAATCCTGGAAGAGGAACCCCTTGCAAGTCTTTTGGGATTTTATTAAATATCTGAATACCTATATAAGGAACATTTTTTTTGTACAAAGTTAATTTAGGCCTCGGTAAAAACAAATTGTTTGGATATCTTGTTAATTTTCCAATTTCTTTATTAGTTTTAAAATATTGAGGATGTTTTTTTATGAAAATACAAATTTCTTTGATATAAATACATGCAAGAGGCAGGATTCTCAAGTTTTTAAAAAGTTCCCTACAACTCACAGTAGGCCCAACATTATAAATAGCTCTTATGCACTTTTTTTGTAATTTAAATGCTCTGTCAAACTCAACCGAATTGCCCCAAATTATAATACCATATGACAAAACTGATGATACATAGCCGTAGTAAGCCGTTATCGCTGCTTCCCTTGATAGCGTCTGTCTTAACCGCCTTATTACATAAACAAATTTATCAAGCTTCGTGCAGACCATATCAATATGCGACTTCCAGTTACAGTGTTTATCATAAATTACCCCAAGAAATTTAGCGGTTTCGACTTCTTGTATTATGTGTTCCTTGTATTTTATTGTTAGATTGTGAGTTATTCCATTATACGGGCAGAACTGAATAAAATTTGTTTTTTGTAAATTAACTTGAAGATTATTGGATTGTAACCAATGTATTGTTTTTTGAAGTATATTGTTTATTTCTGTTTCGTATGTATTAACATTCGTACACTGCACAAAAATAGTCGTATCGTCCGCATACAAAACACATGGACAGTCGAGATACATTGGCAGATCATTGATATACGTCAAAAATAAAAATGGACCTATTATACTGCCTTGAGGCACACCTCGTTCAATGTTTCTGTACTTGGAACAGTAAGTGCGTTTCAAATTTCCATCTATTTTCGTAATTTCAGTGCATTGTTGTCTATCACTCAGGTACGAATCCATTAAGTCATATGCTTTTCCTCTTATACCATAATTATAAAGTTTATAGAGTAACTTGCTATGATTTACGTTGTCAAATGCCTTAGACATATCAAGCAATAGGGCATTAATAGGTATTTTGTCATTAAGACTGTCCATTATAAGTTTCGTCATATTAAAGCAAGCTAATGTCGTGGAACTACCGTTGCGAAATCCAAATTGCATATTTGAGAGAATTTTGTTTTTTTCAAAGAAGCTGTTTAATCTTTTAATTATAGCCTTTTCAAATATTTTAGCTATGATTGGTATCAGTGTTATGGGTCTATAGTTATTTAAATCTCGGGGATTATCTTTTTTAAACATTGGTTTTACTACCGAGTATTTCAACATAGTAGGATAAATACCTGTTTCAAATGAGAGATTTATTAAGAATGAGATTGGATGGCTTATTATTTCAGCACATTTCTTTAAAATACCGGTACTTAACCCATCGTATCCAACGGCGTTTGTATTATTTAGTGACATAATTATTTTAGATATTTCACATGAGTCTGTGGGCGTTAAGTAAATTATTGAATTCATTATATTATTAGTATTATTGTCAAAAATCTTTTTATGAATATAAATGTCATCTTCTGGCTGTGAATGTATATTATTTATAAAATAATTATTGAATAATTCGCAAATAATATTTGGTTGGTCAGTTGTTAATGTATTCGTTTCAATGACATTAATATCGTTTCTGTGTTCACACTCATTTATATTATCTTTTATAAGATTCCATGCAGCTTTGCACTTGTTATTATGATTATTAATATATTTTAAATTATTGATTCGTTTTGAAGTGTGTATGCATTTCCTAAGTAATTTTGTGTATTTTTTTAACTCTTTGTCATGATTTGATCTGTTACTCCGCGATAGCATGTTAATTATGAATAGTCTTCTTTTAGTCAGACATGATCTTCTAATTCCTTTAGTAAGCCAGCATTCCCTTTTGGATCTATTCTGTGATTTTATTTTAAAAATTGGAAAACATAATTCGTAAAATAACTTTAAAATATTATGGAATGCATTATATGCCTCATTAACATCTTGAGCATGTTCGTATGTTTCAGTGAATGAAAGCGATGCTACAGCTTGTAAGAATTTTCTAATATTATCTTTATTATAATCTCGTTTGAATTCAAAGAAGGGTATCGCTATCTTTGTCATTTTTGTTTGAAATGTCAAGCTTTGTGCGGTTTCATGGTCAGAGAGTGAAAGTAAATGTGTTTGAGCATTTGCATTTTTGATATTACTAATTATTAGGTCCAAACAAGAAGATTTCCTTGTGGGTACGTTTATGTGAGATTGCAAGTTATAATTATTAAGTAGACTATTTATTTCACATACTATTTTACTTTGTTTAAGGAGATCTATATTCCAGTCACCGCATAGTACCAGTTTACTGTTATTTTTACTTTTCTTATAGAGAGTATTTAAGATAGATTCTAATTTATTAATAAATATGTAAGGATCGCTTTTTGGAGTTCTATATATACAGATAATTACTAATTTTAACCGTTGAATTTCGATCCCACAACATTCAAAAACATCTACCGTAGCTATTTTGTGTAGCCAAGTAATTTCTTTAAATACTATATTTTTATAAACTAATATACAAGAACCACCCCTATTTTTTGTCCTTGAGTATGATGAAGCAATTTTGTAACCTGGAATTTTTAATATACTTTCACAACCTCTTTTTATAAATGTTTCCGTTAGGCAAATTATATCAATATTTACATTATGACGTAAATCAATTATCGATGCATATATTTCTTCTGCTTTATTAATCGCACCAGCAATATTTTGGTGAAATATTGTAAATTTATGATCGAAAAAGCTTTTCCGTATTATTACTGATTGGCAGATCTTTATGGTCATTTGATTCTCTCATATCAGTTAAATGTTCAGGTGAAGCATTGTGTACCATATTTTTTTTAATTACTTTAAAGTAGTACGTAATTTTGTTTTTATTATTATCAGTTATTTTTATTTGATTTGGTTTTATGTGACACGGCTTTCTTAGTTGCATCGCTGTTTTAAAATTTAAATAAATGTTTTTATAATCTTCGCTGTCTATATTAAAATTTATTATATTTGTCATTTCATGTATATATTCCCTTAAATTTCCGCATTCATTCCCTAATCTAATAAAAGAGCAATTTGTAAAAAGTTTTACCAGACTCGATATGTGGTTGTTTAATAGAGTCGTGTTCAGATAATCATTCCTGGATACTTGCAAGACGTAAGTTTTAACGTGATCTAGAATTTTTAAAGCATATCCGAGTTCAGTTAACAGAGCAAATGGATTACGATCATTGGCACCAGCGGCCAAGATGACTATATCATGTTCTTTTATTTCATGTATTGTATTAGACATTTTGAGGCTTTCATTTGATAGTGCATAAGGCTTTACAAAAGATACTACGCTATAATTATCATTCCATTGTCCCTCCCTAGATTTTATAATTTTTGTTGATAAACCAATTATTTGTTGGTCCCCAAATATAAAAATTTTTGCTCTTCTATTTGTGTTAGGATAATTTTGTTGTGTTATTTTAGAGCTAATTCCTTTTTTTCCAGTTTCGTCGTCACCTTTGTTGCTATGGCCTTCCGGTATATTTTTTCTTTCTGACGTTAATATTTGTGTTGAGGTTGTATTGTTATTGTAGTTTTTAATGTTATCTTCGTCTCCGTAACTTAGGGTTTTATTGCACTTACTTTCTGATATTGTTTTAATTGACACTCTTTTAGTATATTTTTTTAGAGAAGTTCTACTTCTTATAGTTTCAGATGAGTTTTTAGGTGTGTGTGTATTTGTAGAACTGAGTTTTTCAAATAAAGAAATTTTATTTTTATATTTTTCAACTTCTCTTTTAAGTTTTATATTTTCAAGATTTAGGTTTTCTACTTCTGTGTGAGCTGATAGTAGTTGCACACGTAGGTTTTCTATATCAAGTTTCAGGTTTTGTATTAATTCCGACTCCACACTTAGGTTAGGTAAGGATTTCAGACTATCGTCTGATTTGTCACTGAAAGATAACATCTCCTCACTATCATACATGTTTTGTAGTGAATTAATATTTTCCAACGACCTGCTTTTGTCCTTTTTTCTGTATGTTATATTTTCAATATCCATTGTAAGTATGTATTTAAATATTATATATAAATATCTTTTTATTTTATTGTAATATATACACACACATTTATTATTTGTATTCGTTTCCAGCAAAGTTGTAAATAAAAACTAAAGTGCGTGTTGAATTCAAGAGATTGGAATCTGTTCTTTATAGGTATATCTTTTCTGTTTGAGTATTAATTCATAATTATATATATTTATTTTTATTTTTATTTTTATAAGTATTTGATTTTATTACAATATTTAAATATATCCGTAAGAGTCATCGTTTCAGAGAAACAATTGTTAATCTATAAAAAGATGATAAAGCATTGTTTAATATAATTTAAGTACGCTGCGTGCAAATGACGTCATTAACAGTAGATAATTCAATTTAAGTAAAAATTCCTTATTTATTTTATTAATTTATTTATTACTAGCCTTCCGCCCGCGGCTTCGCCCGCTTTGTTAAAGACCTAATAAATCATATACTAAAACGTTCCTCTTGAATCAAAGAAATTAATTATAGAAAACCGCATCGAAATCCGTTGCGTAGTTTTAAAAATTTAAGCATACATAGGGACATAGGACAGAGAAAGCGACTTTGTTTTATACTATGCAGTAAAAATTCCTTATTTATTTTATTAGTTTATTTATTATAAAGGTTTTTTGGTGCATGATACTGCATATGTTTTAATTTATCAATGCCGTATGGCGATTATTTGTGCAGATAGCCGTACACCAACACAACCATGATTAATATGATATCATTTTACCCACGCAATAATTATACTTTATAAGCGGCGATATATCTCACAGTTTTTTTTTTCTT
>CAJQZM010035084.1:0-36937 GCA_907164665.1 Colias nastes
CATTTGACCCATATTTTTTTCCTATGCGGGCTTGTAGTCTATATGTAAAAATTTGTAAGTATTTTAATTCATACATCTTTTCTTAAGCGTTTAATTAAGCATTAGAAAGTTTAATCGAAATAAATAAAGAGAATAACACAGTTGAACAGACAAGGTTTGTGATATCAGTAATAAAAAAAAATAATTCTCTTTTTTTTCATCTTCTCCACTAAACTATCATGATTCTATGTACATACATTTTCCTAAAACCTCTTAGAATTTAGATGAATGACATGGAATAATTATAGCATAGAGATGCAATAGATTGTGAAGAACATTTACTTATGGTGATTATTTGTTGAAGTGTTGTCTAAGACAGAAATATAAAAGTTCAAGAAAAGAAAATCTAAACATTAAAATGCAGCATTTTATAGGAGATGCATCTATTTCTATCATTCACTTTCCTTGTTTGCAATTATTCCAAGGTCAAGGAAAAATTGTATGGAAAGTTACATATTTGGGTTAATAATATCCATATTATTTGCTTTCATTTACTGCACAAGTACACCCACAAAAAGCAAGTGGGTGGCTAAACAGTAAATTCAGTTTGTTATAATCATGAATAAATGCATTAAATTGCACGCAAATGCTTTATCAAATAATGCTATTATCAAAATCTTTGACCTGTACATAATATGCTCTTATTTCTTACAGAAGAGATAACAAATTAATCCATCAGGCCCCGGAATCACAGACACAATAGAAAATCTATTGTGTCGCGGTAGGATCTGGCCGTTCGGGGCTCAATGGGTTAATAATTATATGTGCATGTTTAAAAAAATAGCTAAAGCAACAAAAGGTTTGTTTTAATGTAAAGATGCCATATTCGTGATTTTTATGGTATAGAACTAAAGAAGATATTAAAAATAAAAAATTACACAATATGTAATTGTAATTATAATAAACTAGCGGTCCGCCCCGGCTTCGCCTGTGGTGGTGGTTTTTTTTTTCATAAGAACCATTCTCGTACTTCAAGGAATAGATTCCGCAGCGCACGCGATGACAGAATTTTTATAAAAGAATTTTTTACACATTGGGTTACATTATTGCATTTTTGGCAAGGATCTCTAATTTTTTTGAAAATGCAATATAGCCTATGTTGCTCAGTGAAGATGCAGCTTTCTAATGGTGAAAGAATATTTGAAATGGGTCCAGTAGTTTATGCGTGAAAACCATACATACATAATTACAAACCTTTCCTCTTTATAATATTAGTATAGATTGGTGAATGGACAATCCTCATTCATTGACAATTAGATCCAGATATTAAAATAGTTCTCAATTATTATCACCAATTTAGCTTTAATCAAATTTTAAATACACTAGATAATATCAGTTTAAGAACTTAAGTTACTTCATTGATGTTATCAATTTAAGACAACCAATCATTTAGAAACTGTGAAATACTAATGATTAGATATTTAGAACAACACTAAATTAATAGATAAAATAAACTATAAACAAGTAAATCTGCAATGAGTTCAAGATTTATATAGTGGTTATTCCATTCCAGTTCCTAATAACTTTAAAGATATAGTTATTTCATCTAAAACATTAATAATAGACATGTTTCAAATATATTTCAAAGATTTATCTTTATGACAATCAGAGTTTAGAATGATATTTTTTGTTATCTTTGCCAGGTATGAAACCAAGAACCTTTCAATTTTATGCTTGGGTACCCATGAAGTATGAAAGCAATCTCAATATTATTAACACTAAAGTTCTATGTTTATGAAATAAAGTAATTGTAATAACAAAGTACATACTTCCATGTTTTTATTACGATTGATATAATTGGAAGATTTATACCAAAACAAGCAATGTTTAGATATTATAATATAGTAGTTCAAGCTTTAATTATGTGTGACAAACAATAAAAAAGCACAGACACTATTTCAAAAAACTATTAATATTCATAATTTTATATGATAGACTTTCAGCTATTTAAACTAGAGATGCAACGAATAGTTGTTTGGCCGGATACCGAATACCGGATGTTCGGCCTGACCACCAGCCGAATGTTCGGTATCCGGCCGCCGAATATTCGGCCGGCGGCATTTTGAGTTTGCCGCACCGGCACGCCGCCCGCGCTGTGCAGGTTTTGACTTGTTTCGTAGTAAACGTTCGCGCGGTCACAGTTCTTGGTAGAGACACTTTTATCGTGTCAGTCAGCACGAAACAATTTCGTTAAAATAAAATTTCGTTAAAAATAATAAAAAGCTTCAATTACAACTGTGTCTTTATTTAGATTCTATTTATAAAATATACCAAGTTTACTATCCGGTATCCGGCCTTATAGTACATTACCATCCGGTATCCGGCCGGATATAAAAAAAGGGCCGGATAAGCCGGATACCGGATAGGAACCGAATATTCGGTGCATCTCTAATTTAAACTTTAAATTAAAGGGGAAAATACTGTCAAAATTGTATAATCTAGTTGGTATTCAAATAATCACATAGTTTAGTTACATGTTTGTATTAAATACCATATGGCTGTAAGCACCATCTTATATTTGTTATTAAATAATTCATGTTATCAGTGTTCCTTGAAAAAAAATCTCCCAATAAAATATTTAAATTTAAGGTTGTGTAATTAATTGAGGATTACCTTATCATGTAAATCAAAGCAAATTATATCTCAATGATGCTCCTCAGATGTCAAGATTAACTATTTTGCATCAATAAAAGAGGAAAATAATCAGAATTCAATTATTTCCATTGAAAAATCTGAATTCTATGTTTAATTTATAAGAAAATGTCACATCCTTGACTTTAATTATAATTTTCTTGATTAGTGTTTGCCTCAAATTAAACTTGTAATTAAACAATATTGGTAGTAATGCATTGATGAAAGAGAAAATAATCATATTTAAGAAAAGTAATATGAAATATAGAACACAAAATGAGGCTTTTGCAACTAATGCTTACAGTAGTAAAACAAATAATGCTTATTTATGTTTTATCGCTTACGACACATCGAAAACATTGTCTGCAGTCCCAATTAAGCAATACATTTTAAAGCATCACAAAAAAACTTGCAAGTATGCATGTTAGAGGGTTCCTTGAAAGTTGGTTTTTCGTATTAACACTCGTTTTCAACAAAAGGCATTCAATAATGTAAAAAAACAACAAAGTCAATACGCCCAACGGTCATCGCACATCTTCTTTCTCTCTCTAGCACGATAAAAATATTCATGATATAAAACAAAGTCGATAAATTATATAGCTAACAATTAACACAAACATACTTTGTTCATTTATTACCGATATTCATAAGATATTTAGGATAAGACTTGAGTTATGAAATTGCTAGCTTTATAAAGTATAACGTTAAACAAAAATAAACAAACCTGGAGTCAATTTTACAGGTGCACTAACGGTCTCCCCAAATAAAGAACTTCTGGGTTCAACTTTAATACCAGGGCTTGTACTCGAACTTGCAGCAAATGGAGCACATCTACGCCTCTTGGCAGGCATCTGCGCCTCCCAATCTAAATTTCTTTTCAGAGTAGCACACGCCATTTTCTTTTTACGCCCAGCAAACGTCCTTTAGAGACTTGATACGACTAAACTATTTTTGTCACAAAACAAAGAAATCTACAAAAATATGGTTATATACTAACAAAAAACAACACCAAAAATTTAAAATAATTAATACTAATACAATATCATGGAGGATTTTACTAAATATTTGAGATTATTTATCTTAACTCCGCTCTCTTACTTTCAATTCCAAATCCCAAACCCGACTTCAATTCAGTCGGTGACTTTTCGATTGCTGTGCAATTTTGACAATTTTATTGTTTTACCAGTCTACCAACATTCAGAAAACTACTAAATCCATTGACAAGCTAATACTTCTTTTGAATTTGGTTTCTACATACATGATGCAAGGCCAATTGATTTCAAATGAATTAACTTATAGTTTGTTTTGATTATTGACAATATTTAAAATCCTAGTTCAAATGTATATAACTTAGAGTATATATATTATCTATAGAGTGCGAACAACGAAGTGGGAACAGTAGGCACAGGTGGGAACAACACGACGTTCCCGCCGCGAGCGCTCGTAGTCGTGGTTGAGTGCTATCGAAGTGCGTTTCTCTAGGGATTTTTTTCATATTTACGAATATACATGGTGAAATGTGCAGTTCGATCTTGCAAGAACGATACTAGAAAAAACACAAAATTGAAATTCATTATCACATTTCATCGGTAAGTCGATTGTTGTACTTATTTTTATGAAAATAAATCTAGCATTGCGGGGGTGAAGGGGAAGTGGGAGGCGGACACGCGCAGGCTCGCTCGCGCACCTCACTGCCGCCACATGATCGTAGTGATGTGACTTGACCAACGCTATACTCGATAGTTTACTAGAAGAACTATATTTTAACATAATATTATTTATTTAACTTTATAATTAAAACTCTTTTAAAAATGTATTATAAATAATTATGTGGTGTGTTTTGTATGATACACTTTCCAATATTATGAATGCGAATGTATTATAGTGTAAATGTAAAGTATGTAATATTACGATGGACCGCTTAATTGATTTTGAAGATTTTGGTAGGTATAGAATAGATAAAATTAAATAAAAAAATTATTACATAATATTACTTATTTATTATTTCATTTTAAATTATTTCTTATTTTTATTTAACATTTTTTAATACTATTATTATTTATTATTAAAAAAATAGTACTAAACCCGATCGTTTATTTTATTAACTTTAATATTTATGAAGAAAACGTGTGGAACGTTTTTTCAGATATTCCAATTAAACATTTTCTTTTAAACTACTTATAATTAATACAAGACATATTTAAATGGAATAAACACACTTTATTCACTTGGCAAACAATTTTAAACTTTATTCATACATTTCTTCTTTAATAACATATTGAACATAAAATTTACTTATGATACATATTTATTTACATAACTTATCGATAGCTCAACACGCAATTGATATCTACCCATCCCTATTGGTCACCCACACATCTATAAAGTATCTATAGCTCATCTGCCTACGATCCGCACTAAGCAATTTGTGCAATACACGCGCTCTATACTATTGTAATATATATACTCTAAGGTATATAATATATACAATCAATATTTTTAAAGTATCATAAATGATTTTTTCAGTATGTTGTCATCGTCGTTTCAGCCGTGGGACGTCCACTGCTGGACAAAGGCATCCCTCAAGAATTTCCAGTACGACCGGTCACCGGAGGCCTGCATCCAGCGGCTCCCTGCCTCTCGGACCAGGTCGTCTGTCCATCTTGTGGGAGGTTGTCCCGGTCCCACGCTTCGTCGCCCAGTCGGCCTCCATTCCAGAACCTTTTTGCCCCAACGGCCATCGGTTCTACGAACTATGTGCCCTATCCATTGCCAGTTCAACGTGCTAATCCGGCGAGCTATGTCGGTGACTCCGGTTCTCCTACGGATTTCCTCATTTCTGATTCGATCTCATAGGGAAACTCCGAGCGTAGCCCTTTCCATAGCATTTTAAGTATGTAAATTAAATATTTCTGCCATGTGCCAAGTCAATTCCTTTTTTTGCTTGCTATTTGAACACGGTATTTGAATGATGAGGTTTTAAAAATTGAGTAGTAATTATTACTATTTTTGAAGTGAAACTTCTTTATCGGGGTTGGAAAAAAATTTAGTGTAACATTTTTTCGTTACGCGTGACATTTTTCCGTTACGCGCCATCTTTTTCTTATCCCTACCACGCGTGATTCAATGTATTTATGTAAAGTTGCATATAGTAATTTTTTTTTTGAAAAATAAGGTCATAAAGAAGTTTCACTTCTTACGAGTATACACTAGTACACGCACACATTTTTTGCACGCATATATGTTTTTGTTTAAAAATTATTACTAACGTTGGTAGCCCTGTGATTTCCAGAAGCGATAAATCTGTACGTCTGTCTACGAATCTGTAGCAATATTGTGTATACAGCTGACAGCTGATGTACTTGACATTTATTTTGTTTGTACTTTGTAGAATTATTGTGACTCATCTGGCTCTATGTATTCAATAAAATAACTATTTTATTTCTAATTTTTGATCATATTGTAAGATTTTCAGATTTTTACACCCTCTACTTATTATACAGGTCGAAGATCTACTATTTCGTGTAAAAAGTTTCTATAAAGCCGTCAAAATGGGAAACGAAATGTCTTCGTCTGCTATGGAGAGTATCCTTTTTTAAATTTGAACTCATACTGCAAATACATAAACTTTTTCTTTGGTTTATATAATTATTTGAGATAATACGTCAAAATCTAGCATTATAGGTAGTCAAAGTCATATTTGTCATCAACCCAACATCAACCATAATATAACTTTTACGTCTATTGTATTGTAAAGCATCTAATTTATTATATTTTTATTTACATTAGTCACATAAATTTCACAATATTCCTTAACTCATGTCGTCATCATCAGAGCATCTATTTAATTTAAAGTTCGCTGTAAAAGAGTTGGAACGAAATTCAAAAAAATGCGAAAAAGAAGAAAAAATGGAGAAAGAAAAGGCGAAAAAAGCTATTCAGAAAGGTAACATGGAGGGGGCAAGGATACACGCTGAAAATGCAATACGACAGAAGAATCAGGCGTTGAATTATTTACGAATGTCTGCTAGGGTTGATGCAGTTTCTAGCAGAGTGCAAACAGCATTAACAACTAGAAAGGTATATTATTTTAAATATATAAAGAAAAATTTGTATATTGCCACCAACATGCATAAATAGAGTCAATTAATGGTTTTTGAAACAGTCAAGCCAACCACCATTTATAAGAAATCAAATTATTTCACCGTAATGTTTTTATAAATCACAGAACTAAACAACTACTTTCTAGGTCACAACTTCCATGGCAGGTGTAGTTAATGCAATGGATGCAGCGATGAAATCAATGAATCTAGAGAAGATATCAACTCTAATGGACAAGTTTGAGAGTCAGTTTGAAGATTTAGATGTACAATCTTCATATATGGAAAATGCAATGTCACAAACAACAACAACTTCAGTACCTCAGGGCGATGTGGATACGCTGCTGCAGCAAGTGGCTGATGAGGCTGGGTATGTCTTGTGGATGTGTCATTTTAATGTAGAGAGCAGTAATTTATCATACCTTCAATTAATGTTGGAAATTTTAAACCATTCAAAAGTTATGGATGGTCAATTAAACTATATTTTTTATTAGTTCAAAGCATCTATTTTTTAATACTTCCTATAGCAAATACATGCACATGAATTCTAACTTTAAAAAAAAATTAAGTTCACCGTAAAAACCGTTACAATTAAACTTTTTTTAATCATTGTTCAAAAGCATACTTGACTATTTAAGTTATAGCAAATACATAGAGATGAATGAGAATTGTAAATTAATAACAATAAGAAAGTTTACCATAAATTAATATAAATAGGAATAAGTAAATTGTAACAATAGTACAGGTTTAAAATATGGCTACAAGACAAATGCTTTGTTGCTCTTAAAATTTATTGATTATTATCTTATTTATAGTAGTTTTTAAGTCACTTAGTAAGCAGCTTTAAGACAGGCAATTATTTTTATGTTGTATTATGTCTTCTAGAGATTCATGTTATTCAATATGTATTAAAAGTACATAGAAATGAATATGATAACATACTACAAACAATCTATACTAATATTATAAAGCTGAAGACTTGTTTGTTTGTTTGAGCGCGCTAATCTCGGGAACTACTGGTCCGATTTGAAAAATTCTTTCGGTGTTAGATAGCCCATTTATCGAGGAAGGCAATATCATCTCGCTAAGACCAACAGGAATGGAGCGGGTAAAACCACGGAGCACAGCTAGTTTATGATATGTAATACATTTAATATTTATATTTTCCAGATTGGAACTCAACATGGAGCTACCGTCAGGTGTGCCCAGTACATCTATCGGCACAGCTACAGTGGTGTCACAGGAACAAGACGAGCTCACGCAGCGACTCGCCAAGTTAAGACAGGCTGAATAATATTTGATGTATGTTTTATGACTTTCCATCTATTTACATGTGATACTGGCAATAATGCAAATGAATTATTATATGTTTGGTTTTCATGTTAATATGTTTACATAATTATTGTGTTTATTTGTTATTCAAGTTTACTCATCCAGTTTCAAATATTTTATTGGCACATAGATTGAACTAGAAGGAACTTGACATCACATTGTATTATACTGATAAATTGGATGTTAACTTCAGCAAGATTTGGTTCTTTGTCGTCTTTAAACTGAATACAAATGTGAATGTCATTGAAATACTGATACCACTAAACCGAATCTTGCAAAAAAAACATAGGGTTGAGAAACACTTGACACCGTGTGAATGTACCGTTATTTGGATTGCATCTGTTTAAAACATTCTCTAGTTCAATCTATGGTCTATGCTCTTTTTTATAAACTTGTAATATGTAAAAGTGCAGGGCTTTAAATAATTACAATGTAGGGAAATTCCAAAATTATGGTTTAAATTTCAGACTTCATTATAAGTAATTTAGATATTCAATATATTTTGTTAAGAATTGTAAATCTCTTGTAATGAATAGGAGCATGTTGAGTCATAACCAAGTGCAGACTTAATTTATAAATATGTACCTAGGATAAAAGATTTTATTTTTACTATGTTCTAAATGTGGATTCACCAATTGTATTATATGAAAGGTGTTTTTGTAATTAATTAAATGCCTCATAAGTTGTAAAATTTGTTTTATTTTTATAGTACACATTTGTGTTGTTCTACCAATACCCCATTATCAATTAAGAATAGTTACCAATAATTATTATCTACCTATCTTAAAGTTTTTACCTCAGCCATGCAAATTTTGATTTAAATTTTTTTCGTAATATGAACACGATAAACTATGTCATTTCGCATAAAATTCAGTTAAAAATATTCCTGAGTGATATTTTTTACTATTGCAGCTGCAATAACACATATACAGCCATACAGCATAGTAACACTTAAACGAAACTCTTCTGAGTAATTACATTATAAGGGTCTAACTTTTGTCAAGTGTCTTCTTAAGTGGTAGTTGAAGATAACATAAATTTTTATAATATCGTAGTATATTATTATTAGTCTGTGATAATACCATCAATACAAAAAATCTTAAGTTATGTTTCAACAATAAAGGGCAACAATAAAACACAGGTTGGATGAAATAATTATATTAACACAATATAATATGAATAAACAAATAAATCACGGTGTTTCAGCACAGCTGATTGTTAGTGGCAGTATCATACCTACGCGCGGGGAGGAACTAATCATTCTTATACTAATAGCCGTCACATATCATCTAAAACTACTAAAATTATTCTTTGGTATTGTCAAAATGACTGGGTAAAATCACTGCGGTCAGAAATTTATAATTATAATGAAAATATTATATTCCAAATGTGATGTGCTTCATTGATTTTTTCTAAATTCTTTTACAATATTATTGTTGATTTTTGAACACAACTTATTTGTGACTTGTCTGTATAATATTATTAATTTAAAAGTTCTGGCCGGATTTGAATGTTTATTTTTTAATTATTATTGTAATGATTTCGATATTCGAGTTTTTAATTTGTGAATTGGACACATCATTATACTAGTTTAACAAATACCTAAAGGCTGTATATTGTGTATGAAGTAATACTTAAAGCTTACAATATAAACGGTAGTTGACTTAAACCAGCTGAAGTTAAAAGGATACTATTGATAGTTTTGGACCGACTTTAGTTAAACAAATCACGTGTTATTATCATAGTTTTATATTTTATTTTTGTTACTGGTAATATCGGCAGTGTTATACAGAAGATATGACAAAAAATTGAACACAAATTCGTTTATAAAATTGTAAGAATAAAATTTATCTTGGATATATCAAATCTACATTAAGTATTTCTAGTGTTTGATTTTAAGTGAGTTAAAATTGGGATGTAACCAACAACTCTCTTACAGTATGTGGGTCGAAATCGAAATTATATTTTCAGTTAAAGATTGTTTAGCATTTTTAATGTTTAGATTGTTTACTATTAATAATAAGATGTGATTTGTCCGTACTCTTAATATTAATGATTTAACAAAATAAAATTGTTTTGATTTTGTGATTTCAAATAGATAAGGAACTAACAATGTATTATGACATACATTTTAACATTTTGTTTGATGTAATTTTTATAATACTATTCAAAATATTGAAAAGTTATATAGTATTTTGGTGGAACTCCTATGTATAGAATATAATAAAGTTGGTCTCTATCTTTATTATTAACGGGAAACATTTTGAATGCAACATTTTAGTACTGCCATCTCCATATTCAAAGTACACTTATACCTACGTAAGAATATTAAAATGTAAATCACAATCAGAGGTCAAACTAATAATACAACTAATCCATGTAACTTTGGTTACTCGTCCTTCTGGTTGAACGCTATCTGGTAGAAGATCCACTCCTCGAAGAATGAAGGCACAAACGCTTTAGTCTTTGAGAATGTCACCGCTGGCTTCATCTTCATGAGCACCTGTTCGTACATTTCTAGAGATTCAGCTGACGTTGCTCCGTTGCCCTGTAAATAAAATAACAATTTAATTATTAAAAAAAACTATACTGTAACGATACATGATTTTTCCGATACGATACCGATACCGATATTTGTAGTAAAATATCGGCGATACCGATACCGATATCGATGGCTTGGTAGAAAAATAAATAGTGAATTATGCATAAAAGTTACCAACATTTAACAGAGACTCGACTATAAATCGTATTCTTTTAAATAAAAATGCCAAATCAAAAAACAAGAAATACATTTATTTTAGTATTATTATTTTACAAAGTCAGTTAAACTTTAAGTAATACACATACAATCAGTAATCAAGGTTTACTATTGGTAGAGTTTTTTCAGAAAACAAAGCTTGCCGATTAATCGGCCGATATATCGGTAACGGTATCGGTATCGTTACATCCCCTCTGTATTTAATAATGTAAAAACTAAAAATCCCTTATAAATTGCAAATAATTAGTTTAAAAAATCGACCTCATCCAAAAAGTAATCTCGCTAAGCAACACTAAACAAAAGTAGCACATCTAACATACTTATCACATAAAAAACTCGCAAAAGCGTTCCCTAAAAAACAAAACTTACATGCGTCATAAACTTGCCAGTCGGCTTCAATATCTTGAACGCAGAGTTCAGTATATTGATCATAAATTCCCAGAGCTCGCCGCACGGCGCGTCCGATATCGGTATGTCGGTCAGATCGCCGAATATGTAGTCGACCTTTTTGTTTTCGTTCATGAATTTCTTGACGGTCAGCATGCAGTCTTCGACTATTATCTGGAATGATGAAACTTTTTTATTGCACCACATATTTATGAATTTACAACCTACCAGGCAACATAGACAATGAGAAAAATTAATATCACAGAGTGGTACATAACTGTATTAAACAAGAAAATTGTTGTAGATAGATAAATAATGTACAATGCAGTATAAATCAATATACGGTACGACGCTTGCATCTTGTAGAATTTAAGAACGGAATTATGTCCACGGCCGCACGACGCACTCGTCGCCACCGTCAGCCACTGCTGCGGATAAGGAGCTGTTTTAGCGACGTTGCCGCGCCGCACGACGAACGCATAACGAGCGGTTGACGCGACGTTGTCGCTCTGTGCGATGAAACCGTGGCGTGACGCGACGTTGCCAGTCCGCACGAAGAGCGCATAAGGGGCTCACAAGACCAATTTTGTTAAAATTGAAGTTATTAGAGCAGTTTTTTAAGAAAAGATATTTATTCTAGCCCATCAAAAAAATATATGTTAATATTCATCATATTTCGAAGACCGTGGACGGACTCGATCACAGACATACATTAAGATAGACTACGCGAGTGTATGTACTTCCCGTGTCCAAACTAAGTATAAAACACTTACTTGACGCTGGCCTACACTCAGTCCGCGCTTGCAGTTCGCCAAGGAAAGACGTGAAACTGAATAGAGTAAAATGCCGAATTGCGCAGTTATAAACTGTAGAAACTCCACAGCTGTGAGTGGCCGAGTTATCGGAGATGTTTCCTTCCACCGGTAATTAATTTTCTAATCAGAATATGCACTATTTATTCAAATTTCAATCAAATAAAGAATATCTGTGCAAAACGATCGTGACAAATATGGATACCAAATCATACGGAATGATTCGGAATACATTGCGGCTTTTACTTGGCACGGTAAAGATCGCGTCGTATGATAATAAGCAATGAATAGCGTCTTCTCATTTTTCTGTTCTCATTTTTCTGTCCAATTTTGTGGTTAGTGATGTTCATTCGATGCAACAGTTCTCGATTCTAATCGATTTTATAATCGAACAGAAAAATGATAATTTGAAGGAGCAATTTTTCAGAAAAGAGGCATAGATTTTTTTTGTCATTTAATATGACTTGACCTAGAACTTTTAAGTATTTTAATACAAACGTACTAAAAATAAATATTATGACATGGACGCCATTAGTTAAAGTGTCATCTTGGGAGTTTTTTAAGAAAACTCTTTATTGCTTAGACTATGTTTGTTTTTTCAGTTTTCCAAGTAACCCGAACATAAAAGAAAAATGGATCGAGGCAACGGGACATAAAGATTGGTTTCCAACAAAATATAGCACAATTTGCTCTAAACATTTTAGTGAAGCCAGCTTTGTTGAAGGAAAAAAGCTTCAACTATTGACAAAAACAGCCTATCCGACAATTGATATACTGAAAACGATATATACTAGAATCGCCGCGCGAGTGTCGGCCCTAATCGATTTAGCGTAAAATGAAATTCCCATCACTAAAAAGCGCTCGTGACGTCATAACGCGTCAAGGTCAGTACAAAAAATATGACACGCTTGGTTTTCATACAGATCGCGGTACTTGCGTGGTCTATCTTAATGTATGTCTGTGGACTCGATACATAATTGGACGAAATCGGCTCGATAGAAAATAATTGCAAAGATTGCTGAACCTCTATAGTAGAGCCATTTTAATAGGCAACATTTGACAGTTCAACAAAATTCAACAACGTAACCTAGTAACGACGACATAGAATAACATGATATTTCGTTTTGTTAAAACTGCACATTTGCTTAACTTTTTTCAATTACGATTACATATTTATAATAATAATGACCGACACAAGTAATTTTAGGATTTGATTTTACTGATAAACCATTCTAAACATAATAAACAATTTCTGATTTAAAGAACTGACGTCGCTACAATTTTGTGTCAATAAACCTTTTTTATTTTTAAATACGAGAGACGTTACTCTAAAAATCGAAATCTGACATCTAGAATCGAATGCATTGATTACTTGGGAATAAAAATTATCATAAATTATTGACATGTGTTTCAAGTTCGATTGACAAATGTTTCAAGTCCGTATCGATTAATTCACTTTAATCGATGTTTTTAAGCAGGTTACCACCCTATGAAGATAAAATTGATAGACGTCAAATGTTGCCTATTAAATTGGCTCGACTATAACGAGTCATATTTTGCATATTATGACCCTCACTTTTCCTTAAATCACATATTTTCTTATTATTTTCTTCTACGACCTGGCCCCGCCCAGTAACAGTGATCTTGCGCTCTCGTTTGCGCACACTGTCCAAGTGTATGGGAGTAAACGAGAGCGCAATCACTGTTACTCAATCATCAATTGGGTCTTGTCAGCCCCATAAGGAGCAGTATTAGCGAGTTGCCGCTCCGCAAGCATTCTTCTTACAATCAACTGTGATTGAAGAAAGCGTGCGCATGGCGACGTGCGTATTACGTAGACAATTAAAGACCATAACAATACAACAAAATTAAACATTACCTATTTGTATTAACACATAAATAAAGTTATGAAGAATGACGACCAGTCACATATACATTGGGATCGACAGGCTTACTGATATGCAGAGTAAAAAAGTTTTTCATTTTTTCAAATATTTTCGTTTCCTTTTAGTTTCGGTTTTACCTCATAATTAGCACCTTTCCGCCTCTCAAGCACGTCCCCACAGATGGTGTTGAGATGTTTGTTGCACGCCTTCATCACCAGCTCGTCTATCTCCAGCATCCACACGTAGCTCGGCTTCTCCTTTAGCAGCTCGTATAGTAAGGCACCGTCGCCGCCACCTGTATTTTGTAAATATTATTTATATATTTTAAAGTAATTTTTCGACGCGCTATTGCTATTAAAATAAATTCTTTTATTTATTTATTTAAGGTTTACCAGAAATTGTTACACAAATTGACAAATATACATAAAATTAAACTTAAAGCTTAGTGTACAATTTTAGATAGGTAAACACCACATTCACGAATAAAATTTAGACTTTGAAAGTTGTTTTATATAGAAAAAAAACTACTAATACATTTAAATACAACACAAATTTATAAATTTATACAAAAAATCTAATATGTTTTTTGATGAACCAGGAACTTAAATTTATTTAGACTAAGGGAAAATATATCAATATCTTTAGAATATTTATTGTAAAGTCTACAGAGTCTGGGAATCGGAGAGCTGCAGCTTTCTTAATATAAACGGGAATTATTGACTTTCAGTTTCCACTCCCAACTAAGTATTTATGTAAGAAAATTTGTATCCCATGTCATCATTACATTGCATTTGAAGTTAACTTGGAAATACCTGATGCAAATATTTATTTAACAATCTAATGTGACAATAAATGTGTTTATGTCTCCATTTCACACAGCACTAAAAATAAAAATTTTGAATAGGAATTTTTTGTTTAAAAAAGGTCCAGATTTCAGTTGTCATTAAAAACGAAGCCTTTAGAACTTGTTATGCATTAGCTAATATAGAAGATAAGCTATTTAAGTAGCTCACTTCAATAAAACTTACCAAGAATAACAATTTCCTTGCCCTCATAGTTCTCTTTGCCCCTTTGCATTAAAGTTTCTGTATAAATGAGATCTGCTTCAGATATATCTGCAAACAAATGTGTACTAGTTACAGACAGACAGTATAAATTTAATTTGCATTTACATTTTCTAACAATAAAAGATAAGGTTTTTATCTTGTGTAAACAATACTTATGGTTATTATGTAAACCCATTGATATGAGCAGACGCTAAGGTATCAAGCAGTTATCTTTTCTAACATTATTTTTTTGCTCAATCTTTAATTGAATTTATTTAGTTGAATTATATACATATTTATGTATTTTTCTTGTTCTTAATACATCATTTGTTAGTTTTAATATTAATTTTAAATTAAGTTCACTTACTCTGAAGATCATCTAGCACCAACATATTTCCAAGACTCTTGGAGTGTACAATTTGTACTCGTTGGAAGGGAGATTGTTCGTCAAACAGCACATTGTCAATATCATATTCAAGAAGTCTTTCGTCTGAAATATAGATTAACAGAAGTTACATACACAGCAACGTTAATTGAAAACAAAAGTACGAAATTTCATAAAAAAGCAAAATCGCTAAGATGAAAAAAAAAAGTAAAAATAAAAAAAGAACTTACCAGATGATGGGAAATATCTGCCGAATAGGCATCGTTTTAATGGTGGATAAGCTTGAGATTTTAGAACAGTGATATGTTTTTTCAGTTGACTTTCCAATTCTTTCGCCGACTATTGAAATACGAATAAAAAAGGAATGATAAATAAATTGTGACAATGCGGGAATGTTAGACATGCACTCTAATAGTAAAACATTGAAGGTTGAGCGTCTTATCAGATCTATGTAAGGCACAATTTCCTTTCACTGGGGAAAAAAGACATGCATATAACAGAATATAATATTTAGACACAGGTATAAAAAAATAGGAATAAATATAAAAGAGCCCAATTTTAAACAAAATATAATACTAACAAGCTTAGCTTAAGGCATCTTTTCAAAAAGTATAAAGTAATCCCTCCATCTTTCATAGTCGGGTAGAAAATAGTGAATGCAAAAAATCTCTACAGATCTGAAATTAATTTACAAATATTACATTTAATGAATGATTTAATTATGAAAATAAATAAAAAATTGATAAGTGAAAAAATATATGCTATAGTGCTTTAAAACAGCATGAAAACGGTGCCTTAAATCTAGTATAAAGTGTTTATAAATAAAACTGAAAAATCAAACAAAACCAAAGGTATATTATGACCAAAGCTGACCTGAGCTAGTCAAGTAGATATCATATTTATACCCTCGTTTAATTGACGGTAACATTTTGAGTCTAAGACACTCCAAAGACTGTCGGATGGAATCTTCCAGTTGTTTAGAGCACTAAAACAAGATGAGACGCTCAACCTTATTCTGTTGCGACTAAACACTTCTTTATTTCCATGTTATTATTATGAAAAATGTTTTGAATTGGTTGAAATTAACTTAAAATATTGCATCATTTAATTCGATCAATGTTTGAAAAAATAATATTTAATTTAATACAAAAGTTATAAATGATTCATAATATTAACTATATTATTATTAATTTTTCTAAAATTTATACACAATCATGTTCTTAATAAATTAGAAATACTTTTTTCAAGTTCCTAATGAACAGAACTTACTATTGTCAAGTAAAATATAAGAATTCAATGATGATACTACTGATCTAAATATTATTTTAAACTTATAATTGTATGGAAATGAGATTAGCTACTTCATTTTCATGTTGAGGTCTTTTTCTATGGGATTGTGATTATATTACATTTCTATAAATTCTTGTATGCTCTTCAAAATAATGTTAAGCCCACACATTTAATTATTTAGATGTGACTCTTATTACTTAAAACACATTTCCATGGCATATTAGCTATTAATGTTTGTTCATAATTTCACACAAATATCTTAAATTATGCCCTTTTTTCATATTCCTTTAGGAATTTACCTCTACAAATTACATTACATAATCAAATGGTAAAATACATTGTCTCACTAGAACAATATACATAACAATATGCATTGCTGTATTGCATGAATAAATGTAATTAGGCTACTTAACTAAATATACATTTATATGACACCACATTAGAATAGATATATGCAGTCTGACATGTAAATTAAAAGGCATTAATTTAAGTGCATTGGTTCTATTTTCGGTGAATTGAACTAACCTTGAAATTGATTAATGGATCTTCGTTGTCCTCCTTGTAATATTCAATATTTACGGTAACAAGACCACGGTCGAACAATCTTGTGGATACAGTCACACCTTTCTTGCCAGTCAGAATTTTCAGAGAACCACCATCAACTTTAATATCTGCAGCTAAAATCAGATTCGGAAGATATTCTTTCAGCACCTCTTCCAATTGGTCGAACACTGTTTTCTGTCCACTTTCATCAGCTACTCGAGCAGGATCTAAAGAAAAATCTAGTAATACTGTTTGCACGGACATTTTACTATAATAATTTTATTTCAAAATTAATTTTAGCCTTTGGACGGAAGAACCGGCAAAATGCAAATTTCTAGCGCAAAACTCAAAAGATTGTGATTGATATTAGAAATGTCAATAATGTCTATTGTCTGCCACTGACCTCTATATCTATACGCTGGACAGGCTATTGCTGTCATTTTTTTGTGCCTATTTGAAAATCGCCATTTTGGCGCTGACGGCAGCAGTGAGGCCAGGTGAGGGGGAATGGAACTAATACTTGTGATGTAAAACAAATGGTTTGTTATCGATAAAAACTTTTCTGATATCGACTACAATGATAGAAATATTACCGACACTATTTTTGATTCAGACTCAGATTATCCAGAAGTTAAACCTGTGTAAACAAAACGAAGCGACGAAATTTGTAATCTTATTAGTTCTCAGAACTTTCACCGGGGGCGCTTTGAGCAAATAGCTGTCATTTTGTATGGGATAGCCAGTCCAGCGTATAGGTACAAAGCGTATAGTTATAGAGGTCAGTGATTGTCTGCAGACTTCATTACAGATCTGTATAAAGTTTAACTGGCCACTTTATTTTATCTTTGTTATATTATTGAAATTTGTTGAATAATAATTTCAAGGAATGCCTATTCTGTATTAATTTGGAAAATTCAATTATTGTATTCTTTTTATTGCTAGGTATTTTTAATCTTTTTTTGTTATCTTTAATTAAATTAACAATAATTTAATTATACTTTTATGATATATTATCTATGATTACATTGAATGGTTTAACTTGCAACACAGACCGGGTATCTGTCTTTTTGCAAAAAACTGAGGTCGCAAAGAATTTCTGTGACATGGCTGGAAATACTGCTGAAGAAGTGGAGGTAGTTAAAATCAATACATATCCGTTGCAAAAATTTTTATAATACCCGTAAATATATACATGCAATGGGGTACAGTTGTAGTTTTTTACATTCCCTGCTGATGTGGCTGGAGCCACTTTCACTACAGCATTTGTTTCATGTTTATCGATTTTAAAGGATATATTTACGTCTTTACCTTTGAAATATTAGAATTTTAGACCTTATTTTTCAAATTAAACGTTATCCTTGTTATTTATTATAATTTTTTATTAGAAATTTAGGTTAGATTTTTGAAAATGACTTGTGTATTCAAGGGATCAGCGGGTACCGAGACCAAAAATGTCAACAATGCAGAGGTTCCCCCGGAGTTCCTGATCAAGCATCCATTGCAAAACACGTGGAGCCTTTGGTTTTACGATAACGACAGAACAAAAACATGGGAAGAAAACCAGATTGAATTAACTACTTTTGACACAGTAGAAGATTTCTGGAGGTAAGTAAAAAATGTTTGAACTCAAGTTACATATCTCGACAACAAATTAAAACATGGATTTAAATATAATTAGAATATTTGCTATATATTTTGTTCCCTAAACATTCATAATATTCCAGGCTCTACCATCACATTAAAGCACCATCTGAGATTAGACAAGGCCATGACTATGCCGTGTTCAAGAAGGGGATTCGCCCCATGTGGGAAGACGATGCTAACAAAATGGGCGGCCGGTGGCTTATCAGTCTTGAGAAGAGACAGCGCAACTCTGACCTTGACCGATTTTGGTTAGATGTTGTGAGTATTATTAATTACATTTTGTAGATAATATCTTAGAAGGCAAGTTTGTTGGTAGTTTATTTTTAATTTGCAAATATAATATATATTTCTCATTATCAAATGATTCAGAATGGAATAAAGCAATCTACAGGTGAAACCCCATGCACAGCTAGTTTTGTATAAATGTATGGGTAAATTATGACGTTAACCTGACTTTGTTCCTAGAATTAATGTTTCACCTTTATTAGATATCTTCAATCAAAATATATATCTACTGGAATCTAAATTGGATATTTAAGGAAAAATATGTTAAGATATCCATGACTAGAATTAGCTTAACTTCCATATGGCAAAAGGAAAATTCTTATTCATAAAATCTTGCTTTTTAGGTATTGCTACTAATTGGTGAGAATTTTGAGCATCCTGAAGAAATCTGTGGTGCTGTTGTGAATGTAAGAGCAAAATTAGATAAAATTGGTAAGTTGTTTTGTTTTTTATATTCTGTGTAGCGTGTAACATTTTTAATAACAGTTAAAATGTACCACAAGATATATAAAATGTATTCATGTATTTATACAAATAAAAATTATCTAGTTTTAAAATATCAATACACTCGCAATCCTTTCACAATCATTGATTGTTTCCTTAGTAAACTTACCAACACAATATCCTATAATAGGTCACAGTCTTTATTTTAATAATACTTCATCAATTATTTACAGCTGTCTGGACCGCAGATACAACAAAACAACATGCCGTGATAGATATCGGAAGGAAACTAAAGGAGCAGCTCGGTATTCACGGCAAGATCGGCTTCCAAGTGCACAGAGACACGATGGTCAAACACTCCTCATCAACCAAGAACCTTTACACAGTCTAGCATCCGATACTTTTCCATAACCCAGCGTTGGTCAATCACTCCCTCGGTATGCAGAACAGTGGGGCTAGACAAGTGGCTTTCTATTTTTTTCTATTTTCTGACTCCTGACATACAGGTTTTACCTAGTTTGGGAGTCAGAGACTTCAGTATTTCAAAATGTTGTATTCTATTGTCAATAAAGAATCTTTGAATCTTTGAATATTAGCGTAAAGTCTAATAGAAAGATTATGAATGTATGAGATTGACGTAATCAATCGTCGTCGTCGTCGTAATCAAACGTCAATCTCATACATTCATAATCTATTATATTAAACTTTACGCTCATAAGCCACTTGTCTAGGGGGGCTGTTACATAGTATACGTGGAACAGAACGGGGTAATCGTACCAATGCTGTGTTGGAAATAAAACATTTATCAAGAAGTAGTATTTACGTTGAAGTTTCACGTTTCTCATTAAGAGAGTTTATTTGATGACTCGCCGTCAGAGTGAGTGAAGGCTGATGTTTGTACTAAACTGTTTGGTGTGGTTGTTGTCAAAGTTTACGCTGGTATTTATCAATGTTTAGGGATAAAGTTTAACCTTAAGGTGTTAAAAGTACATGAATTCACCTAATAGATAAAGATTATCAATAATAGTTAACATTTTCGTTTATTAAGGATTTTCGTATTGAAAATATTCAGGTAGCTTTGTATGATAATTGAAAGTATAGGTCAGTCATGCAATATGAAACATGTTTTTATCGCGTGGCTAACGAATATGCGTTATTGATGTGTTCGTTGTGCAAATTTTTGTAATTCCTAAGGCTTTGATAAAAAGATTATGTAACTGCAAAAGAAGTAAATATTGTCTTTATAATAACATTGTCTAATACTGGAGTGACTGCATAATAGATATAAGTTTGTATTTACTCATTAAGGGCTAACGCCAAATTAGCATGTTGCAAGAAAATTTTCAATATTTATACGATTAATGTACACGTAAGTTTCATTTCACGCACTCGCCATTTTGTTATTAACTCTTGGTACTAAGGAATCTGTCGCCCTGCATAGTTTAAAATTTTTTTGTGTCCGATAGACTATATTTTGGTATTTCATATAAAATACTGAACTAAAAATGTTTTTTTATTCTATTCCTCTGCATCAATCACCATCTACATATTTTTTTAGTTCAACATATAATACATGTCTCGACTAACTGGTAAAATGGGCCATTTCATTGCCTAGGCTCTTTATAAAATTAACCCATTTAATTAACTTTCTGAATGATATCCAGCCGTATCGTTAAATTGTGAAATATACCCAACCGAATATACGAAATCTTTGTAAATTCATTAATATTATAAATATATTCTGAATGTCAAAACTCGGTGTAGTGTAAGTATATTTTCAGTTCATATTGCTTTGATAATACTTTTTAACCTACCTATATTTATTAAATAGAATCCACTATTTTGCCGAGGTTAAATGTATATTTTTTTCTGTTCTTGGCTTGGGTCATGACTCATGCCTGATGCTGGTCTCTTTTTGAACAATAATTAGTCATATGTATGATACGCAGTTACATATTTAAATTAACGGTTTTTGAACGCTTGTCTTATCTGGAGTCCCCGAGTTTTGAACCATACCAAACCATATTGTTAGTTATAAGCTAAGATTATAAATAATACACACATTTTTAACGATAGAAATGATAAAAATTTATTAATTAATGTAAACATCTAAGACAATACAACTTTAGAATTTTATAAAATGGTGCAGGTTCTTGAGTTTGTTTGGTTTCTGATTTCTGTTTCTACTGTCTCTTCTATTTTGTTTACTTTTCCCTCCGCAGTTTCAATGCTTTTGTGAATATTTTCTGAAATTCGAAAGTGTAAGTAAGTAGAAGTAGTCAAGGATGTGGATACTAACAATCTTAACATTAATGAAGGGGAAAGAACATCATTTTTGACAAGAAAGCTTGAGTTTGAAGATAGAGTCGAGCGAGCGGAAACATATCTTTTAAGATTCCTAATCCTGTAGTTACAAGAATAATTTTAAGAATTTTTTAGTTGTTAAGGATACTATAATTTAAACTGTTTGTAATATGTTACTATTTATCATTTACAAATCAACATTTCTTAATTTTAGGCAATATTTTTTATTATTTGCACCAGTTCATATTTAATTATTAAATTGAGAATGGAGTGATTTACCTGTAACATTTTCTTCTATTACCTTTCCTTTACCCATGCAAGAGTTTTCTTTATCTCGTATAGATTGAAAAATGCGCGCGAATCGACCTTTTTCCTCCAGTTTATTAACAACCACTTCCGAATCTTCGCAATTCGTTGGGACTTGGTCAATATGATCTTCACTTCTTACAATTGGTAATACTGCTTGAGTTTTCGTTTTACCAGCTTGTGGACTCGATTTATCAGAGCCACAAGGTATAGTTTCATTTTCCGATTGCCCTCCGTCACTACGTTGACCATCATCGCTATGTTTGCTCAGGTTTGGGCTCATGTGGGATATGTCGGGTATGTGCAAAAGGTCTTGAATTATAGGACTCTTTGGAGGTGGTGAATTATTAGTCTCGGCTATTTTATCTGGAATTCCTAATGATATCTTTTCATCGCAGTGAAACCCGGGGTCAATTTTTGCGACGGATTTTTTCAAAATATCCTCTACGACTTCTATTTTCTCATTTGCTTCTTCTTTAACAGTGTGTACAATTTCTTGTATTTTGTCTTCGGCTTTGTTTTGTATTTCCTCGATGTCCTCTGTGACTTTATCCTTTGCTTTTTCAAGTTTTTCTGATATTTCTGTCATTCCCTTTTCTATAGGCGTTGATATATCCATGTTAGGCATGTTGTCAATAATCGTACTGGTATCATTGTTTAGATCTGGTACATTATGTATGCTTGCTGTGTCTGTTTCCAGATCGTTAATATGAACGATATGGGATCCACTTACATTAGCTTCTAATGAATCAATTGATCCACTTTCTTCGTTTCCATTGTTGGAGTTTTCGATTCCGTGCTCATTAACGCTAGGCTTTGGTGTATCCATAGGAGGATCTTCTTTGTTCATGATTGGTACTTTTTGCAAGGGAGGTAGTTCGGTAATAGTTATTTGTTTATTGTCTTGGTTGACTATGAAATCGTTATTAGTGAAGTCTGCGTTGGAGCCTTTGGTAGCGGTGAGTAGAGTGTGGCAGCCGCCGCAAGCCACATTATCTACAATGAAACCATTCATGGCGGTGACCCGCTTAGGCGTATATTGATTGGGGAAGTCGGTCGAGTTGTCGGCGTCGATTTCGTCCAAGCACAACTTATCGTGCCTTGACTCGCCACAGGTGTAAAGCAATCCATTGTCTGAAAATATAGATATTATTATGGAACCGTCATATGATGACTCAACAATCAATATTTATATTATTTCTAATTAAGTTAATAACAATTTTTTGAAAGATTGGTGGAACAATGACCGAGGATATTGGAATTACATTAGGTTTTGCAGGGCCATGAAGTTAAACTACGTCTATACCAAGAACAATTTTAAAAAGTTTAAAATTACCAGTCACAAAAGCAGTGTGCATCGCCCCACAAGCTACCAATTTCAATTGATAGCCGTCGAACATTTTGTCCATATTAATTTCCGTTGGCTCTTTCACTGTTTCTATTGTGTTCGGCATGCCCAATTGTCCTTTTTCATTGGAACCAAAAGCCAATATTTTGCTTTCGTCCATAGACAATAGAAATGTGTGGTTTGCGCCGCAACATGCACTCTTTATTTGTACATTAGTTGGTAGAACTTGAGGTACGTATATAATATTTGCTGTATCTGATATGCCAAGCTTTTGGTTCTCATTGTCACCTGTTACGAATACGGCTCCTTTTGCTGTGGATGTTATAATTAATTATTTAATATTATTGTTAGGAAATTATGATTATTAACATTTTTTTCATATGTAATAGTTAAGTTTATCACTCTAATTTCTGTTTTTACAAAAATGCTACTTGTAATTTGTATATTATTAATCAGAGTGATAATATTATTTATATCAAATAAAAGTTATTGTATATGACATAGGTACTGGTAATATTAAATAATGAATAGGTACATACAATTAGAAAGAAGAAATAAATTACCAGTAATAAACACTGTGTGATAGTAACCGCACTCCACAAAGGCTATTTTCTCCATAAATTTGAGCTCAGTGAGTTTGACGCAGGTCCTGGTGTCTTCGCCGAGCCCGAGCTGCCCTTCCGTGTTCGAGCCACACATGAACACGCGCCCATCGTCTGGTGGAATATTTTTACATAATATATTATCAATCTACATATCTTGGTTAATTTCTTACGCCAATAATATATAAAGTTTCTTTTATGTAGCCTAACTTGAAAAGATAGAGAGCAGACTAGTGAGTAAGGTAAGTTTTATATTAAAAGAAGTAGGTATCTATAATTTGAAGTGGTGTCATTAAGGGGGTGGAATTTTATAGTTATAAATTGGCTCTTTAGAGTTAGTAACTTGTAGTAACTATAAATTGCTCGTAGACCCATCGATTTAATAACAATATGAGTTTAAATGAAATGGATAAAAAAGAAACACAAGAAATGCCTTATTTTCTGTAATATGTAGAGCTAATTTTATCATTCTTACTATAAATTAAATGCAGTGAAAGCCAGCATCATTTTAACAAGTAGGTACTACTTATTACAATTATTTATCAACACATTTTAAACTCTGCAATTAACGTGTGCATAACTACGGAAATTCAAATCCAACTGACCAGTAAGAACAGCAGTATGGTTACTACCAGCGGAGACCTGCCGTATTGGCTGGTCAGCGTCCAGCTCGACATACTGCGGTACCGAGTGGCTTTCCACATCGCCTGTACCCAGCTGGCCTTCTTCGTTGCAGCCCACTGCATAGATCGCGTTTGTGTCTGGAATTATAAGTTTAATGTATGATGACAATATGGAAAGATGAGTATAGGTACTAAGTACATATTATTTCAATTTAAATAGTCAACGGACAGTTTTTTCCGATTGCTACCCGATTGTTTCATAATAGGTAGGTACCTATGTCTAATTAATTTCGACAAGGTAAGAAACTATATCCTCCTATGAAGGGATAATAGATAATTTTTGAACAGAAGGTCACAAGTAAGTGTTATACAAAAGATGATGCCTGACTTTATTGTCCTAACCGTATTCTATTAGTATTTTATTTAAACTTAAATTAAAGCTCATAAACTACTGAACTGTTTTAGATAGTTTTCATGTTGTGTCATAAGAATTATACTCTACATCTAGCTATATGTCATACTTTTTTTATCCAAGTAAAAAATCTACTAAAACTGACCGGTAACAAAAATAGTATGCGCCCGCCCACACGCTACGAACATGGTGCGGTGCGGTTTCAGCCATTTCACACAACTCGGTCTTGTCACTTCGTCCTTATGTCCCAGTCCGAGCTGGCCCCAAGCGTTTGTGCCGAAGACGAACACACGACCGTTGTCTGAAATTGAGAGTTAAATAAAATGTAGAGAATGAAAAGAATGGTAGAGTTCCATGGGTTCTACAAATTCATTTTATTATACAGTGTATTTAAGCTACCGTATTCATCTCTAGCTATTAATAAATCAAGCTATCGTAATCGTAAACCGTAGTAAAATCTTTTGTTAGTAAAAAGGGACAAAAATTAAAGTAAATAAGGATGTGGGTATAACGTGCAACTTATTCTCCATATGTTTTAGTGTATTTTTTTGTTAAGATCCTGTTAATTTTAAATACTTACGGCATATAACAGCGCTGTGCTCATCGCCACAAGATATAGCTACGATTGGATCGTTCTTGATAAAGAAGTGACTCGGTTCATTGTCGGCGAAGTGAGATTTGCCGAAAGTGAAGACAGCGCCGGTTTCTATAAAAAGATTACGTAAATGTGCGAAGATAAATAATATAAAGACAAACTTTGAAATTGGAATCACCACCCTTCAACATTTTAAGCTTCACGAAGAGCAAGGTGTGGTAGTAAATGGTAGTCCATACAACTTTGAACTTTCAGTTCAACAATAGAATACTTAGAGTTGTACCTGTGGTTTTACTTCAAGGCTTCAGGTTTTAAAACAGTACAGTAAATATACCTTACTTACATTACTTATGATTAATGATTGTAATAGACCAGTACCTAGGTTCAGGTAAGAGCTAGCGCGCACGAGCAACTTTGTCTCCGCAACTATTTTGTCTCTCCCATCAATTTGTATGGGGAGTTGCGTCGCTACGTGCGCGCACTTTCATACTAGCCCATGGGTGGGAGAGACAAAATAGTTGCGGAGACAAAATAGTTGCGGAGACAAAGTTGCTCGTGCGCGCTAGCTCTAATGCGCCATTTCTAGCTTTTTTAATATCAGTTAAATCTAAATCTACTCCATAGATTAATAAGTTATACAACCTACGCATAGATTCTAGAAATTGATAACACGCCGGTCTGTGGAAACATGAATTTTTATTAGTTTAACTACTGACGTCATTCCTTATTTAAATGTTACTAAGAAATTACCATGGAAAAGCTTTTTTATAGAAGTATAGAGCTTCAGATTTATTGTAGGCTGTAGCGGTCGTAACTCGTAATTACAGATTTACGAATTTCGCCTGCCCTTGACTTGAACGGACGTAGTGGCAAATTGTTGGACCGCACGAATGTAGAAATAATATTTAGCTGACGAAATTGTGATAAATGTATCAGAAAAAATTACTGAACCTGTAGTACCTAGCTGATTTATAGTGACAAGTATTTTATGTTGTATGTGAAGGTTTTGAAAAATGTCTTAGAATATTTGATTTAACTCAAAAACTACTTGACTTAGTTATAGATGCGTCTTGATTCTAGAATATAAAGCTACATTCGTAACGAATAATACCTATAGACTATGTTTTTTTAACGCAGGTCAAACCCGAACCTGCGACTTGTATAATTTCAAAGGATTGAAGATCAATTTATCATATTTGCACGCTAGACAGTAGCGGTATTGCGTAAAATTAGCATATTGTCTTCAACATAGTTAACAGTAGTGGGTTATAAATCATACACAAATGTCACGCTTAATGCATGCCGCATACTAAAAGGCATAAAGAAACTAAGAAAGTGTTGTTCTTGTAATAAACGAAGCAAACAATAGCTTTAAGGTGCCATATCACGGGCACGGGTAATTACATTTGACCTTGTCAAGTTCACCCTTTAATCTGGCTATAATCTCCCTGGAGATTAATATCTTAATTTTGGTTCTATTGTACTTTCTAATTTATTTGTCGTGTAATGGATTTAAAAATAGAGGCTTTTAGCTATTTTGTAGAGGACGAAACTCAGAACAAAAGAATACGTAAAGTGCTAGTAAGATTGTATTTTATATTAGTTTAGATTCTAAATTAAATCATAAATATAATTTGTACAAAACGTGAAAGATTTGTACATAACAACTATAAACATTTTTGAAAAAGTATCTAAGTACCTATTTGTTAGTTGTTGTTGTTTAGTTAATATTTATGTGAAGCAACAGTGCACAAAAATACCATCAAAAGCTTGAAAGTAGTTGTACATAGTAGATATAATAGTTACTTTACCTATTGATAGCGATGAAGAAGTACAAATCAAATAAATGAAACTACATACTACGTAATATATGTAGGTATACATAATATGTTTCAAAATATATATGTACTTACCTACCCTTAATTTAAAAATTATTGAGGTACCTACTAGTTTAATGAAGCTTTTCATATTCCCTTGAGTCGTAAAGCCGCAAATTAAATTATTGTGTTATAATAAAAAAAACCATATTGTATAATAGATATAGTTTCTGTAACATTTCTATATGATGTTCTAATCTTAATGCTTATAGTTAGCGTTATCTATACTTATAATAAATCTGTAGAGAGGCCAATTCTGTACATGAAATATATTTAAAAAAAAACTATGAAGGGGTGATAAGGGATCGCTACTGATGCCAAAAATGCAATTAGTAAAATTTTTGTCTGTCTGTCTGTCTGTCTGTCTGTCTGTCTGTATATTCGTTATAGAAACAAAAACTACACGACGGATTTTAACGAAATTTGGCACAATTATTCTTCATACTCCTGGGCAGGTTATAGTATACTTTTTATTACGCTACGATCAATATGAGCAGAGCAGTGAAGGGAAATATTGGGAAAACGGGAGAAGTTACTCCATTTTTTAAGCTTCCGTCGCGTGTGCAGCCTTAATGGTTAAAGCTACATAGAAATCATGTACGACACAAATGTTCTTAAATTATTATTATTTATTATTATTATATAAAATAAATTCCTAGACAGCATATGTCTATCTTTTAAAATTGACTCACAATAACACGTGAAACTTCAATAGCTTAGCAATTCGGAGCTTTCTTATTATATTTGTCTACTCTTACGTTTACAACACTCTCACTCATCCCTAATTAAAAAAAGTTAACATTATTACCTATTCAATAAAAAAAGAATCATGTAAATCGGTGTAGAAACACCAAAGTTATACATGAAATACGCTATAAGTCATCGCGCGTGAATACAGAATCATGCAGCCATAAGGATTATTTTTGTGTATCAGTTGCCACGTTCGACGCGCTTCGCGGCGGGAGCTATAAAAAGGCGGCGGGTCCGCACCCGTTTCGCGTTGTCACGGCATCACGTGTGAACGGCTGAACCGATTTCGATAATTCTTTTTTTATTATATTCCTTGAAGTACGAGGATGGTTCTTATGTAGAGAAAACGTAAATATGTACCACGGGCGAAGCCGGGGCGGACCGCTAGTAATAAATAAATATGTACTATATTTTAATTTTTTACGCTGCGAAATACCCTAAATACTTTAGCCGGTTAAAGCATTAAAAACTAACAGAAATAAAGTAGGTGCATTACATACAAAACACAAAGAAAAATTTAAGCTTGTGTTTATATTCTCGCTGAAACTCGAGGTAGGTACCTACTCTGAAAAAAGTATCCTATATGTCTAAGCTTTATGTGCTTATCTATCTCTGTAGGTACTACACAGATCATAGATAGATTTGTGAATCTGAAAGAAAAATAAACGTGGACCATAACATATATTTAAACATTCTCACAAACTTTCTCGTTTATAATATTACTTGTAGGGTTTCATCGACGCCTATAAAAGAAACTCAATATGAAATGCTACGACGGTTACACGTGTGTGTAACATTTGGCTGAAAGAAAATCAATAGTAATTTGTTTGTAAACTACACTCGAAACTGGGTTTTATAACCATTCAACGAAAAGCAGACGATTAATGAATACAGTATGCGTTGTTTGTTATGTTCAAATGTATATTGGTATCTAGATGAAGTTTGAAAATAGTAGAGAGCTTCCTTTACATTGAAAAAAAAAATACGGTGTTGGTACCGATTATTTTATAAATGTTTTAATTAAAATTTACAAATATGTGTTTTGGTATTTTTAATTAATTTTCATTTGCATTTATTCTGTTAAATTAATATAAAAATGCATCGAAATAATTTTACACGACCTGCATGATCGACTGTAAGAGAATTTTAAAAATTTAGAATTATCGCTTAAGAAGATAATTATAATATAAAGTACAAGTATATGAAACACAATATATAAATATAGTAACTCAACATCGTGACGATTGTTATCGAGTTTATTTACTTCACCATGATTGGTGCTCATTCTAGAAATTAAAAAATCTATAATTTAAGTTCGTACGAAATAACTTTTTAATCTGTGTCAACATGTGAAAAAAAAGCGAATCTATGGTGCGTTTGAAAATGGAACAGACCTGGGATATCGTCAATCATGGCGGCAAACTATGCGGCCATGTCTGACCCGCGACTGGTCCGCGGTCGGCTGCGGGGCGCTAACCATAGAGTAAAGTAATACTGTGGACTGACCGCTGGCTAGGCCACCCTTGCTACCACCGTGCGATTAACTTTGTGTGGGCTATAGAGTCACTGGAAATGGCTTGGATAAGGGGATATTTAATAAAGCTTTTCTTAAAGTTATTTTGTAAATTATGTAAAAATTCTAATAAAAAAAAAGACGTGTGGCACTCGGGGACTGCCGCGGTAAAGCTATTGCATGCTATGCCTATAAGCCACACCTCCGTGCCCGTCGGAGTGGGGAGCGTGAGGTTTTTTCGTTACGCAATTTCTGGATTCGGTCCCCGCGCTCAAGGCCCGCGATAGAAGCTATGCAATAGCTTAACTAGATAGATGTTATGATTGATGTTAATTTGAAATAACAGCAGTATCTGCAATTATAACAGCTGGCTCGCGTCTTGTAGTATTGTAATTCTATCTACAGTAAATTTGTTGCTCTATTGTTCCTTGTATAGATATATATATAAGTAAATTCAACTTTATCTGGGTTACAATCAATTTGAAGCCAATGGTCAAGCAGAAAAAGTATAAATAAAATAATTGAATTTAACAAATCCACAATGAAAATTTTGAATTTTCTTCCCAAGTTATAATCCAAAAACTTTATTTCTTTGATCCTTAAAACGATATTCCCTTAATATCGTGCTCAAGTCAACCAGTGACACATGACCTGCCCCTTGAAATGAATATTCAGTTTATTTCCAACATTACAGAATTATTAATGGTTGTTGAGGCTCTCTCCAAATTGGTCAGCATGGCCATAACGATTGCCATTAGAATACGAAATATTGCTTTGTGTCATATAACATACGGTTTTATGAGAGGCTACAGTTTTCCGTAGCCAGGTTGTAGATTATTCTGAACCTATATTTTTGCTTTTTATCGTACCTATGTTAAAACATAAATGTGGAATGAAGTTTATTTTTTCGTTCACAACAATAATACTTCAGTTATTTCTTCAAATAATTCTTTAAAAAAGCTTATATATACGTGGTATATTACGTTGTTCCTAAGATCAAAAAGGACAGAAAAAGCTCATAGAGTAGGTAATAGCGCAAATATGACACCATTCCGAATGAAGGTGATGTTAAATTATATTCCACGTATAGTTAAATTATATTTGTTTTTTTCAATTATATTAGCCCTTCTGAATTTGAAAAGTACGGTTGTAGAACGTCACTTATTAAGGCACATAGGTACCTATGACTAAAAACTTAGTTACTCCTAAGGTTCTAGCTATTTATCGGTAATACAACATGATCTGGGGTACGTGTGTTGTAAAAAATGTTTATATTTAAACGTAAGATTAGAGAAAACAAAAGTTTAAATTTAGAAAAGTGTGCTATTAATCCTCTTATCATAAATGCGATTGCAATAACTAGCCATTAATGCGCCTTGAACCGTCAATATCGTGATTGCAGTATTTCATTGTAACACTCCTTTTTTCGAAGGTTAATAGTAGGATCCACACAATATCGCGAAACGCCTTTTTTTTCAAAATAAGGGTGTTTGTCGTTGTTTTATTCAGTCTATAAGGTTTGTATGATGTTCATGACAGCGAGATACCTTAAGCTCGATAGAAGAGCGATAAAAATTTAATATACGTACATGTCTAATATCTACATTTTTTAGAGAAAAGCAAGGAAAATCAAACAAAAAATTACAAAGTCATACTTAATCGTATATTGTAGGGCTCTAAAAGTAATCATTACTTAACATCTAGCTGTCGTTCGTGATTTTTTTATTGTAATAATTTTCCAAGTTCATTACCATAAGGTGAAGGCTATAAAACATTTTCCCCGTCAGAGGATACCTACTGGTAAGAACGACCTCTGCATAATTGAATTGCGTGGTATAGGAGCGAATGTCAATGACCGGCGTTAACGATAAGCTATGTTGCTTTGATTTAGAGAAAGCATTTCATATAATTGGGTAGTACAAAAATATATGGGGAAAGAAAACTACTTTAGGTAGATTTCCTTCCACGCATGAATTTGCGGCATAAAGATAGGTGGGTATAATAATTATCCCTTTTAATAAATAAAGATTCGTATGCGAACATTGGGTTCAGTAATCCTAATATTACGTTTTTTTTTATATATAATAATAACAATCAAATTATAATACAAGAAAAAATCTGCAGTGATTTTTCAAGTTACAATAAGAAATATCCGCTGAAGTATCATATTTAAAATGCTTTGTAGTTAATAATGTTATTATTGACGGACATCTAATGAGATGTCTATATATAATCTTTCTATAGGTAACTTCACCAGCATTTCTGTGTTTTGTAAACAGCAACTGTAGTTTTTTGGCCAGGTGTTGAAGAGACTGCTTTCCGAATTGGAGGAAATAAATTTTATACTATTTAAAAGTGTTAATTAAGACTTAAGCTTTTCTAACCATCTAGTTTAAAAAATTATTGTTCTACTTTTTTTTAATCATGCCTCTATTTTCATCCAGTAGAAAACACGAACGAGTTAAAGAGCAAAATTCGATACAAACTCACCAGTATCACAGATAATATAATACTATACCCATATATGTTATAATTTTGCTTCTATATTGTAATTTGTGTTGGACCTTAAAAATTATAAGTTACTGTTTTGAGTTATATTATGATGCAATATAATGTATCATGTATTGATCGATATTCATAGAACGGAAAGGTATCTACAGCGTTGCAGGACATCACGCGAGATTCTTATCTCGGGTATTCTGATACCAGCATAAAAATGCTATAATACATACGAGTTGTTGAATAAGTTTTTAAATGTAGTTTAGTTGACTGGTTTAATTGCACTTTAAATCTTTGATATTAAAATCCTGCTTACATCAATACTTATGGGAAATAAGACTTACTTTCTAATGAACTTCTTGTTGTTTAATGAATAAATTATACGCATGTGATACAGATTGTATTTGTATCTATTTTATACTTTATGAAGAACGTACATTTTTTCATAAAACAAATTAAAGTTCTTAGTTTAAAGAAAAGCATCACATAGGGAGCTTTTGTTTACCGGATGAAAGCTAATCGGTTCAGTAATTGCTTGACAATATCGTTCTAACCTAGATTGCTAAGGTCACGGCAATGCGTCGTTTTGTCTTCTCTTTAGTTGTTTTCAAATAAAGGCATGTCTAAGATCAAGATAAGTTTACCAATAACTACTTACTTACCCACTTTTATTAATATATCTACTTCGTTTTGAATCTTCACATATGAAGCTTTTAATTTCGGATAAAATTTTCACAAGAATAATATAGAATAGTTTCTTAATTATACTTGTTTAATTGGGGTAGTGTAAACAAATACTATACTCATTTAACCTATGTTATGGACTAAATTAAGAATTGAATGCTTGATTATGTAATTATTTACATTGGATACATGAGTACTGTTAATGGTAAAAAATTCATCTACATTGTTACTATACCTAATCTTTGTAGCATTTGTGACAAAGAAAAAATATAACGTAACAAAACACGATTCCATTACTAAGATAAGTAAGTGATTGTAGCGCTTTTCTTTTATATTTTTTTCCTATACTTAGGTGAAAATTTCAAAAATTACTTTTAACAGCGTCAGTATAAAAATTGAAAATGTGTGCATAATAATTTTAGTTTATTTTTTAGTTCGTTTCCATAAGCTGTAAGAAACAGAGAACAAAATGTTAAATATTCCTTAAATATGAGAATATTTCAGGTTATTACAACAATTCAGGTCACATTTTATGACTCAGTTAAGCGTATTAGTCAGTAATTTTTTATGTCTTATGAAAAGTGTTGTAAAGAATTATAAGTTGATCAATAAAAATAGGTTTTGTAGTTAATTTATGCTATCTACGTTTATTATTTATGGTGCTTAAAAAAGGGAGACAAAAGCTATTCTTTGATTTTTTTTCTTTGTTTTACGTTAAATTAAACTAATGAACAGTTACTTCATTAGAATGTATTTTTATCCTCAAACAAAAGAATTACCACATATTTTAATATAGATTTTTGGTTTTGTTTTGTTACGAAAAACTTAAACGATATCTCGTCAATTGGATCTTTATTACAACAGCCGTTGAGCCGATTTTCCCTAAACAAACACTATTACGCTAGGTCAGGTTGTTTGTACGCTGTTTCCATGGCAACCGTATCGCCGCATCTCGGCATTTTCGCGTGGCTTCATTGATTCAAGTATCGGTCGATGACCTTTACATCTTTTTTTTTAAATTTCTTTATTATAAAACGACTTGTATTGACGATGGTGGTGACAAAATTGGCATAAGAACAAAGTCTGTGTTTTATTACAATTTGACCTGCATTAAATGTTTTTTTTTGTTTCTTTGTCTGGCCGATGGTGATGAATTCAGGACATATGGGAACACTGTCCTAAACAAATGTAAAGTGAACCCAATAAATATGCAAAGGTCTTACAACGACAATCAAGATGAACTCATATCAATCATATCATCCTACTTCTTAATTTAAAGTCCTACAATGTGTTTACTATCTACCTAATATCAATTATGTAGTACCAATACTTACATACACTCGACGGCAAACATGAATCTTCTTCACGCATACGACATTTCAAAATAAAAAAAATATTTTTAAGTAGGTATATGCTCAACTTAACTAACTACAAATTTTATACAAAAAATATCATTATCATTGAATTAATTTGACTCTATCATAGTTCATATCTTAAAGCCAGGCACAGGGTGCTCACAGTACCCGTTGCTTATGGTGGTTTGTGCTTCACTTTTATAATTCCAATTGCAGTCCTAGATAGCTTTGGGCGACTATGTTGCTATTTTACCTGATGATAAAAGCTAGGATAAGTGAAGCTTATGTTGTTATGACAGTGTGTCTGTTTTTAAAGATAAAAAAAATACATCAATAGATACCCATATAAACTAGGTAGTTAGGCACCCTTTAAGTGAATATTATTTCGATCAAGTAATAAAACGTGCTCGAGACGGACAAAAGCGATATAAATACTTGAATGCTCGAAACACTATCAGGTTTTGATAAAAGTATAGTTGGTATATAATACTATTAATAGTTTATTGGTAAAATTATTGTACACATTTGATACTGCTACTCGACAACAGATGGCGCTGATACAATGAAATAAAACAAAGGTTATAGTTCAGATGATTTATTAATTTAAGTATTAAATTATATCCAAATACAGCTTAACAAAATCCTGTTGTAAAATGTCATAAAACCAATTTATACAGTTGATGTGCTATGAATATATTGAAATGTTATACACTTAAAAGGCCTTTATAAAAATACAAAGACGTGGGGGTTTTTACTATGTAATAATACTTTAACATTTTCTTAATTATGATAGACTAGGTATTTAGAATTAACAGACAATAACGAAGAAGGCAGTATTGTTTTAGTTTTAAATATTTGATTCTTACGGTCTTTTGACTTCACGCCAAAAACTAATGGATTAAAATAAAACTTATTCTAGGGATAAAAATGCAGGCGAGTATATTACAGAAAAATAGCCTGTAGAATTGACTTCTTGTAACAGAGTTAATTAATGTTAAGACAGTTTTTTATATTAAAATACTAAACTTTTTTAAGTTTCTTTAAGAATTAAGAGTTTGAAAATAGTAAAACACTAAAAATACTGTTTTTTATTCGGTTGTTTTTTGTAATATTTTCTCAACTCTGTTACAAAAAGCCATCTTCCTCACAATCCTCAGAAAATAACACAAACATCACATTCAGATCGAAATTATAAACAGTGACACATTTAATTTTACTAGATATGATTAAAATTAATTAAAATTGGTTAAACGAAGAAAATCATATGGGATGTCAAAGTTCCAACATGTAACTATTACTTAACTAATGTTTCGTTTAGTAAATGCGAGGACTAAAATATTGGCACTAAAATTACAACATTTTTATGCTTATCATAAAAATTGGAACGTATAGTTAGAATTAATACTTATTTTATACTTTTAATAAAATGCCAATATAATGTACGACTCATTTTGTTTATTAAATACACTAAGCGGGAAATGTTAGTTGAATATAATATTATGAAAATAATGTTAATGCTAAATATTGATGTTAGCTTACTGACTAGTTGTCTAAATCTAGAAAAATATAAGAATACTTAAAACTAATACAGTTTATCAATATCAGATAACGGATACAATAAAGGTGGTTTAAATGTTGTCAGAGCAACACAAATTTCAAATAATTTTCTTAGCGTATAATATGTGTAATAAATACTTATATTTAATATAATTCAACAGCCTAAGACTTAGCACACACGATAATATTTGAAAAGCATACACTGGGTCGTTTTATATAAAGGTTCGTCGTTCTGACTGCTCTAGCATATAAAGAGGAGAAGAACTAAGCATAAGCGAAAACTCCTTAGTAATTAAAATGGGGGTAAAATTATCTTAATAAGTTACAGATACTACAAAAACTGTGCATTATATAAAAGTGAAATTAAATCGGAAAGGGAAGATAAAGTGTGCCAAATTTTAAAAGGTGTATTTTCGAAGACCTTTTTTAACCTAAGGAGTAAAAAGTCGCTTGCAAAGGCACTAATAAAATTAGACTTTGAAGCGTATAGCGATAGTAATCTCGTAATTAGAAGCACTTAAATTAGATTTATGAAGCGTTAAGAAATAAGAGGAATTGCCATCCTGAGGCTTATTAATGGTTATAATATTTTACGAATATCAAATCTTGGTTAAACGTGTAAATTATACGTATACAAAAATAATTCAATATTTTTGCCAATCACTAGGCACATATGTTTATAATATTATGGGCCCTCTTCACAGTGGACAGCGTTGGACAATTAGTAGAAGCAATCACGATAGTGTAAAGCCTAAATACCTACTTTGATCGTTTCATCATGTTTAATCATAATCGCCGTAATGGTGACAAACATTGACGATCATTTGTTGGGCCAACACTGTCCATTGTGTAGAAGGTCCATTAGACATTATTTGACAACAATCCTAAATGTTTTCTATAAAAATATTTCGACAGTATCAATGGAATACA